>JALPQI010013060.1:0-45836 GCA_025490895.1 Thaumatotibia leucotreta
TAAAAACGAAATGTACAGTATTTTTTAAAATAAATAATTTAAATCTTATAAAAGTAACTGAAACTTACCACCAAATATCTGCAGAGAAGCTATGCGAATTGTCAGAGTCCTTCACTGTATGGTATCGTCGACGAATCCGTGAATGAACCACCTAATTAGTGTGGTTATTTATATACTTAAATGAATTTCAATGTCTTCAACTATAAAAAATCGTATTTGCTCAATTAAGTTTAAATGAAACTAAACCCTAACGAAAGCAGATAGGTATTGTTTTATTATACTTGCATTGCGCCAATTTCAATATTTGCAAGCGCATCATATATAAACTACGGCGCGTGTTAAATATGCTTTACTCATGATATCGTGTTACATCTACTACGTTTGCTAATTTGTTAAACAATTAAAAGTTGCAGGTTGCGACTTGTTTTTTGCGAAATACTGTTTATTAAAATGTACAGTCAAGTCTAATAATATGAATATGCATAGTAGCTAGTTAGAAAATAAAAATAAATGTACATACTATATTGTTTAGACTTAGTACTAAAAAGTACGGTTTAGGGTTAAAATGGGTTTTTAATTGAAAAACATAAAATTCCAAGTATAATATTTATTTTCATAAATCACATAATGCCATAAATATAGAACATCGTTTATTGCTATACATGAATAACGAAAAGTTTATAAAATAACATAGTTTAACAAACAATTAAAGTGACACAGTAATGAAATAATGTGAGAGCACATAAAATCAATGCTAACATTTGAATACCTACAGTTAAGACATCGTAAGATCATACAATAATATATTTTTTCCTAATAATCATACTAACCATGAAAAGTGAAAGCTGTTAAGGAATTTAAATATTAAGTATTGTAGTGTGTCCCCATGCTCGTGTAGATACTTTATCAGCAGATATCAATCGTT
Organism: Thaumatotibia leucotreta; assembly: GCA_025490895.1. Taxonomy (NCBI): domain Eukaryota; kingdom Metazoa; phylum Arthropoda; class Insecta; order Lepidoptera; family Tortricidae; genus Thaumatotibia; species Thaumatotibia leucotreta. Next base: position 926 of record JALPQI010013060.1, read on the forward strand.
TGTCATCATTAGATGATATTGCAATTTTATTAACTTTTTGTGTAAATATTTCGTGTTTTATCGATCTAAATAATTTTTTTTTTTTTTTTTAATAACATCACCTTGAAATAATGATTTCTCACAATCAAACACGTCTAATTCGTTTATAACAGCCTTTTTGACACCTTTAGCTTTTTTTATGATATCATCGTTAGTTTTAATACAATAGAGTTTGCTTCGAAGCCCAACGAACTCAATTATGGGTACCCCACCCATTTCATCCTTGAAAAGTCCTGGTACTTTTTTGTTCTGAATTGGTAAGTTATACACATTGTCAAAGTTTAAGTTGCTAGTGTCAAAATAAGGTAAAAGATATGTTTTTAGATCTCTGTAATAGTTCTCGGTTTGTATATGATAAATGAAACTATCCATATAGCACAGTTCGAACGTTATTACACTGAAGTTGTAAATCAAAACTTGGGTACAAAATCTTATTTTTTGGACCAAAAGATTTCATAGATTGAGTGTTATTCTTAAACAACAGAAATACTCCATATAATTCGAAGTTTACTTTTATGCAGGTATGTACCTGAAGTGATTTATTTAAAAGAGTACTGATATTGTCACGAATAGAGTTCATAAATATGTCTATAGAACTTGTAACTTGGTTTTTTTCCGCCGAAATTCTATAAGTTGCGACGCGATTACGAAAAGCTGACTGAATCATTACCACGCCATCACCGATATCTCGAATACAATTATTTTTAGTTTTATGTTCGTTACTACGGAGATGACCTACCCATGATTTTTTTTTACAGATGTGATACACTAAAAGGCATTATGTGAAACAAAAATTAAAAAATACTGGAACTAAACTATAATTTCACCTGATTAAATGTATAACATATAACCAAGAGTTGGTTCGGTTTTTGACCATGTGATTTGTCGAAATACCTAGTTTTTCCGCGCGTGAGAATAAAAGGAAGCCTCACTATCCTTAAAAACTTTAAATGCAGTACTAAGAAGTGATTGACACTGCTCCCACTCTACAGATTTTTCTTCGCACTGCAGCTTGACAGCTACCAAGGCCTTTTTGTAACGCTCTAAAGCATCTGCCTCTTTTTGATGATCCTCTATTTTGTACACCTTGAGATCGATAAAGAATCACCTGGCCTGATTGTGGTGCGACGCGATGTACCAGAAGACACGCGGCTGGAGAACGATGACGTAGTTGTCACTCGCTCGGATGAAATGGATGCAATTTTCTCTTCATCACGAATGATTTGAAATAGATCCGTTCCGCTCTTCTTGCTAGCGCTGTGAACAAAAATAATAGTTTAACTTATGTTAATTTTCAACATCCTGTACGTGCACTACGAAACCAGTATTAAAAATAGATATAGGGTGTACGTGTCAGTCTTACAGTAAATATATCAATGTAACTACCTTGAAGTTTTTTTGCGCTTCGATGGTCCTGCAGGTTCAACAGCATTGGCCTTTCGTGAACTTGCAGCAGGAACCGTGTTTCGTACAGGCTCGCGGCTGAATGAAATTAAAAAAATAATAATTTAATAAAAATAACTCGTGATATCCTTAGTAATAACAATATAAACATTTAGTGAGAAATAGCTACCTTAGAGAATGCGTACGTCGCTTGTTATCCTTTGACTTTTTTACCGGCCGCGGCGATGGGCTTCGTGAGTGGTACGACAGCTCTGAGTCAGACCTAAAAAACACTGTTAGTTAATTATTTATTTAAAAAAAAATTGGTCTAAAGATTAAATTAAGACATTAAATAAATCAATACTCACATAATAAATTGATGTAGCAACACTTCACCAGGGCAAGGCGTCAATATAGTGATAGCACGATCACGCACTATTGTCAGGAATAGTTGTATGGTCTAATGCCTCCGGTATTTAACAAAAAAAAATACCGAGTTGACTGTTTCGTTTCTTTTATTTTATGATTAAACTACGAAAATATGTTACCCGATATTGTGTAGTATATTAACACGCGTTAACACCAAAAATAATTTAATTAATCACAAAGGCATATCAGATTACTTCCATATATGTAAGTCGGCGTAAACAACCCCTCACTGTAAACATTCCGATATGGTAAATGTCACGCATGTCATATGACGTGGCATTTACGACTATAAAAGCCCTATTTTCCCTAAATAAATGTTCAGTATTTAACCGACGACGTTGGTTTTATTTACTCCACCTACCCGCACAATTCACGACCCTGTGGCCCTAATTTTCTAATCTGTTCTTGCAATGCCTTTAATTCGTCAAATAACGTTTGAATTTAAAAAACACAAATCGACCTAGTCCCACGGTAAGCTCAATTAAGGCTTGTGATGTGGGTACCAGGCGACGATATATTTAATAAATAGATACATATAGATACTTAAATATATAGACAGCCATGACCAAGGTACAAATATTTGTGACAAATAAATACACAAATAATGCCCTCCCCGGGATTCGAACCCGGAACCTCCAGCTTCGTAAGCAGGGTCACTACCAACTAGGCTACGGAGGCTCACATGTTAAGAACTTGTCATTTTTAAAGAGGCTTTTTAAGGTTCTGTAATAAGTAAACAAGAAACCCTTACAGTTTCGCTATGTCCGTCTGTCTGTCTGTCTGTCTGACTGTCTGCCCGCAGCTTAGCTCAGTGAGCGTTAGTACACTGAATTTGCAATTTGGTATAGGTTTACAGTTACCTCCCCTACACGTAATATGGGAAGACTTTTTTATTTTGCTGAAATCTTATCGTTATCGTTTAATAGGCAAGTATTTTAAAAGGAATAAGAGAAAGTTTTTTTATGCAATATTTTCGGAGATAGCCGCTCCAGAAAAAAAAAGTATTTTCCCACTAATTTTTGATCCGTGGGTCGGAAAATTATTTAGAAATCATGAATATTAGGTTTAAAGACTGCTTTAACCTCGTGAGGCCCTCTGTCATATATATATTACATAACATTATGACTTTATAGATATAGTGTCAACGTTAAAATTCGGTTGAAGTAAGTGACGTCACCAGGCCTTAGGAGGTTAAAATAAAACTATTTTGAACATAATTGGCCCAGCCGTTTTCGGACAACTATAGAATCCTACACTGTGCATGGCCCGACATGCTCTTGGCTACTACTAAATGTTTAACACTTAGGGGCCTATTTCTCAAAAGCTTGTAACTTGTAAAACAAGCGGAAGTCCTTATCAAATGAATAGTGTTAAAAAAAGAGACTTCCGGGTAGTTCTATGGGATTATTCTGTCGCACCTATCAATTCATTACCATTCCCAAATTATTGACGAACTGCGTATAAATAGTGGAGTCATTTTCGGTTATCTTGTAACAGACGCATGTTTGTCTGCTATTCTAGCATAATAGTCTCGTTTGCTTTTATAAAACGGAAAATAAAGTGGTGATGGTAATGAACAATAAAAACGCGTAAAATAATCGCATGGAAATACCCATTGCAAGTTACAAGCCTTCGGGAAACGGGCCCCAGAGCACATTTTTCAAGTCATGAAAAATGAAAATCCGCACCACCAAATAACCTTCAGAACGGCTATTACAGAAAGTAAAAAATATTCTCATATCAAATTCATGGAACTTTGCAGGTATTAATAATAATAAAGGCGGCTATTCACGATGCGATTTAGTAAACGATCTTGCGTTATAATGTTGATCAAGTAAATGCTCCGAAACGCACCATTGAACGGAGCCGGAAAGTGGTTATTTTGCTGGTCGGATGTATATCGGTGGAAAAAAATAGTCGTTCAATAAATGGGCGTCATTAGTGGCCTCAGCTTTTGTGTGGAACGATATAAGGTGAGCTAATTTTCAAAAAACGTTTGAATTTTGGTTATAATATTTAGTACATTATTTAATTAGTTATTAATTAAAGGCTTTGGCGGTGCAAAGTATCCACTTTACATAATTAAATCTATTTGAACGTAGTAAAAAAATACTGCTGAACATTGTACCTGCTGACTTCAGGGCTCTGGTAGGCTCTGGCTTGACGTGGCGGGATCTGACGCTCGTGACTCGTTGCCGACGATCTTGTTTAGACTGCCTGCTCTTGTTTATTAGTGTTGCGCATGATGGTTGCAATGGCCTGTAAAGGCTTTGGCGGTGCGAAGTATCCACTTTATATAATTAAATCTATTTGAACGTAATAAAAAAAAATACTGCTGAACATTGTACCTGTTGACTTCAGGGCTCTGGTAGACTCTGGCTTGACGTGGCGGGATCTGACGCTCGTGACTCGTTGGCGACGATATTGTTTAGACTGCCTGCTCTTGTATATTAGTGTTGCGCATGATGGTTGCAATGGCCGGGCATTCGATTTTTCGTGTCGGACATTTATGGTTTTTTTTCCATACAGCGTACGCCAGTATGATGCATACTATAATTAGTACTGTGGCCGATCACCATATGTTGCAAAAAACATGAATTACCTATGTAATAATAAGACATTATTTTATAGCTTAATACAAAATAAAAAAATTCTTATCAGTGTCTATAAAGTATTTTAGGCAGGTTTCCTTAGAAGCTATATATTTTGTTATATTAAAAATCACATCACGGGCATTTAGTAGATGGGAATCATCCTCAATCTATGTGTAATATTTAAGCCACTGATCAGGTTTACAATGGTCCGCAGGCGCAATGTTTCTTTTATTTTTGATGTAATAAATTTCAATTTTGACTAGATCGGAAGCGTATGCGCCGTCATCTTTTCCCGAAGATAAATACGCCACCCCACCCGCAGCACTCTGAGTCATTTTTTCGGTGCCTTTGTTTTCTTCTTGGGTCTCTCGATAATAATATATATTCCGTTTTCTTGTTTTTTCTGTTCGCCTTTTTTGTATTCGCCTGTTTTATTGTTATCCCCCGCCATTCCCTCTTCATCGGAGGATGCTTCTTGATTTTCGGGCTAATAGTAGTTTTTGAAATTATTCTCAGAGAACTGAAACAATATATATGAATTTATTTTACAAGTATTAAATGAATAGTGTAAGCCGCCGAACAATGTCAAGTACTTGACATTGCAAAGCAATCGCAACTTTTCAGAAATTCGTTTTAATCGATTATTACTTGTAACATACTGTACCCTGTTGATATTAGTATCATTGGAAAGGCAATAAAACCTCCTACCTAAAAATGTCGGAAAATTTACCACCACCACAAACAAAAGAAAACAACCGGAAAATGTGAAATATTCTGATTAAAATTGCAACTACAAGAAACAGTACAAAAAAAAACAATTACAACGCTGAAAATTAAACTTAAAACCTAGTGTTGCCTCCTCTATCCCTCCGAGCAGTTTCCATGCGGTCAGTCAAGGACCTGATGAGCGTCACGATGCGTTCTTGGGGAATGAGCTGAAACGGCGTGTCGGAACACGCCGTTTCAGCTCATCCCAGACGTGCTCGATGGCGCTGAGGTCAGGACTTCTTGCTGGCCAGTCCATAACTTTGATGCCAACTTGACGAAGGTTCTCCTTGACAATCAAGGCCGTATGGCAGCGGGCGTTGTCATGCATGAACTCGAAGTTCGGGTCGACAAGACCAGCATACGGGACCACATGCTGCTCCAAGATCTCCGTTATGTAGCGGTGAGCAGTCAAGAGATCCCTGGCCGCGACCACCTCCAGCTCTGGAAACGCACACGAGGTCTGTCTTGCCGTCGATCGAAATGCCGCCCCAGAACATCACGGATCCCTTTCCGTAGCTGACGGTTTCCACGGTGCAGGCTGGTGTAAAACGCTCTCCCGGTCGTCTGCACACCCTTCTACGCCTGTCATTAGTGTAAAGGCACACCCTGGTCTCGTCGGAGAAGAGGACATTCCTCCACTGGTCGAATGTCCTCGGTTCGTGCAATTCGCAAAATCGCTCCCTGAAAGCCCGGTGATCTGCAGTTAGCAGCTCTTCGGGGCAGCAAATTCTTCTCTCGCAGTCTTGTTCTGATCGCTGACTGCTGTCCTTCGAGTCGCTCGAAGCTGCTGCTGCAGCTCCACAGCGTTAGAGAAACGGTTCCGCAGAGAGCTCGACACAATGTATCGATCATCTATGGCTGTAGTTCATCATGGCAGTTTCATCCCCTCTCCGGGGAAGAACATAAGTGCCGGCAATCCCAAGACATTAGCACAGCACCTGCTTCGCTGCGCAATAGTCATCGACAGAGTGAATGTCGATGCCCAAGAACTAAGCTGCACAGCCTTCTCCGCGTCAATCGCTCCATCCCGCAACAGCTTCTGCTGCAGAAAGGCTAAGAAGTCGTTCACAATAATCACAATGGGCTCACGTTGCTCTCTCATTGTGACAAATCGTTGGCAGCGGCCGGGCCGCACTAATTCGTAATTAATAATTTAATACTCATTAATGCGTCCGCGTCGCTTCGCGCATTGACAGCGAATATACCTTCCGTAAAGGTGCGTTCAAACAGCATTCGCTGTTCTAACCTCCCACTCTACGAAATTCGATCGGTACACAAAACGTGATTGGTTAATTTCGTAGAACGGGCGCTAGAACAGCGAATGCTCTTTTGGTTTAAACGCACCTTAAGAAGTGTACACTAGCAAATGTCCTGTATTATCAAACTTAACTGCGGGGGGAGGTCTTGGAAGAGTTGCTGCCTTTCTCACAGGTACAATAGCGTAGGATGGCCCAGCTGTTGTTTTTTTTCAGAAGCTCCATTGCTAGTTGTCTAAACTTTTGTAGTGTCATAGTTTTAGCCGAAGGTACTTGCTTACTGGCGATAGTGGCGATACAACAGCCAGCCATTGTTTACGCATATGTCCAGTATCTGGAAAAAAATGCCATGTACAGTCAAGGGCATTAATATATATACACTTCTCCATACTGATCCCTTACTAATGTGTCTATATATTAATGCACTCGACTGTACCATATTTGTTTGAATTTTTTTATGTTTCAAATGTGTCTATAAATTCTTTAGTGGCTACAATTTTTCGTATTTTCTTTAACATTTGTGTCATATGTTTAATCATCTTTGCAAAATCAGGTATAAATTTTCTATACTCGTAATAGCAGCAGACTAATCCCAAAAAACTTTTAATTTTTTTTTCGGTTTTAGGAAGAGGGTATTTTAACACTGCCAGGCGCGGATCCAGGACTTCGTTGAGGGGGGGCACTGGATCCAGGACTTCGTTGAGGGGGGGGGGGGCACTGCCCTATGATATGATAGCATTTTATACTTGAAACACCACCTAGCCATACAAAAGTCCAGTGTGAGGGGGGGGCAAGTGCCCCCATTGCCCCCCCCTGGATCCGCGCCTGAACACTGCTCTAATTTTACCTTCGTTTGGTTTTAGACCTTCTTTTGTGATTTTATGACCTAAATACAATACTTATTTTCGCAGAAATTCGGATTTATCTAACTGGACTTTCAAATTTGCTTTACTTAGTTGTCAAAACACTTTTTTTAATCTCGATATATGTTCTGGGAAATATGTAGAGAATATTATTATGTCATCTAAGTATATGATATATGAGACAATGGGTGCCCTATACTCCTTTAAGAATGTTGTGCATTCCTCTCTGAAAAGTAGCAGGTGCGGTTCACAAACCGAAAGGCATGCGATTAAACTCATAATGGCTGATAATTGTAGGAAAGGTACTCTGGGTTTATTTATATTTAATGGTAGCCAGAAGCCAAATCTAAGGTTGAAAAATAGACCGATAAAATGAGAACTATTACCTAATTTGTCAAAAATATCTTATATTTGATATTTGTCGTCAATGGCAATCTCATTCAATTTCCTGTAATCGATTACCATCCTATATTTTTGTTCATTTAAAGTGTCCATTTTTTTTGGAATGATATGAACTGGAGCACTCCACGGAGAAAATGATGGCCTAATTATGTTTGTTTTAATAATTTGTCCACCTGTTTCTTGATTTCTGTCTTTTCGCCAGGAGATTGACATGTTGATATAGGCGTGTCATCTTTAGTTCTTATATTATTATGATGTTTTATTTGGTGCGTAAAAGTTAACGGAATATCTTCATGAAAGAATATATCCTTAAATTCGTGACATAATTCAGTTATCGCGTTGCGCCCTTCTACATTTATATGATCTGTTCTTCATTTATTTCAATTTTGATCAAGTAATTTTTATAATTTGAATCATCTTCATTATAATTGAAATACTCGAATATTTGATTACATAATATTGTATTTTTAAATTCTTGAATTACGATTGGAGCATAAATATCAATGACCATTTCTTTGTCATTCGTATTTCGTACGGTGGTTTGTGCAAATCCGTTCTCACAATGTCGTAAGGCACAAGACATTGTAAATCCTTTTGTGAAGTTAACTTTGTCAATTATTCCTTCACCTTCTAATAAAAATATCGGAATAACGACTCGTTGTTCGCTACTCGGTTGTATCGTTAAAGTAAGTAACGGCACTTTAATTGCTATAGTTTGTGATAATTTAATAGGTATTTTATCTTTTTTTCTTCTTAACATGTCGTGTTCTAAGTCAATATTAGCCTTATTTTTTTTTTATATGTACATTCCTTATAAGCCGTCGTAAAGACTTCGTAACCGGCTATCTTGAACCGAAGGAGGTCAAAATGCTAGGGTCCATCCTCAAACATATTGACTTGATAGAACAATCCCTGGGGTAGGCGAAATAGGGAGCAATTACACAGAAGATCCCAATGTATCGAAGTGTATCCTTAAGAGCCCCACCAATAAGATAAGATAAAAATAAGCAGTCATAACAATCGTTAATTTCAAATACATCAAAAAAATAACTGTACCATTTTAAAGCTTACATTGTAAGCTTTCAATACGAGCATGTTATTCAGGCGAAAAAATTCCGTTAATGAACAACAAGTGATCAATCAAAAATGTGTAAAACTTGGGTGCAAAAATGACTTTACAACGAAAGAAAACACATTTTCATGAAGGAATAACAATTTATTTTTATGTTTAATACCTGGTGTTACCACCATAAACCTTTTTCACACATGCCATGCGTCTCTTTATTGACCTTATCAGCTTCCTGATGGTTTCCTGGGGGCATGCTTCCCTTCGGCCAAAGCTTCTTTCAGGGCCAAAATTGTCTCCGGAGCGGGATCGCGAGCTCGAACCTTGCGTTTCAGGTAATCCCACATGTGCTCGGAGGTGGCCACTTCAGAGTCGGGATGCCAACTGGGTCAAGGTACTCCTTTGCGATACGGGCGGTATGACAAGAAGCATTGTCTTGCATCAAATGGAACCCCTCGTCAAAAAACCCGGCGTAGGGGACGACATGGTCTTGCAGGATGTCGGTGATGTACCTGTCTGCATTCAAACCACCGCCTCGACCTCCGCCTTCAACAAAAACCAGCTCGGTCTGCCCCTCCATGGAATTCCACGCCCACATCATGACGGAACCTCCACCGTAGGCGACTGTTTCAGCGAAACAACACTGGGCGAATCTCTCTCCAGGTCTTCTGTACACCCGTCCTCATCTGTCCTCTGCTGCCATGGAGACACACTCTGCACTCATCGCTGAAGAGTACGCGGCTCCATTGGTCGTAGGTCCAATTTTCGTAGGTCGCCACGAATTCCTTCCGAGCGTCCGTCGATGTCTCTGAGTCAGTTTGGGCCCAGAAACAGGTCTTTTCGGGGTAAGGTTAGCTTCCTTGAGTCTTCGCCGAACTGTCGGGGTGCTAACAGGCGCAACCCGGTTCCGCATCAGGTCCCGCTGGATGGAAACAGCGGTACGGTGGCGATTAGCGATGTAACGAATACTCGCATACGCATTGGCATTCGCGAATATTCGCATGTTTTAAAATATTCGCATTCGTATTCGCATTCGCAAAAAATTGACGCGAATATTTTTATCTAATTATTTCATTCACTTAAGGCAGGACTAAATGCCCGGTTGGGTGGCACTGGTGTTCTGGTTTTAAATGTCACGAACGCGCTATGGATCGTGACATTTAAAAGCCGACGAAACACTTTTTTGTACCATGCTTGATTTTTAGCCCTTTCAATGGGGTGCGCAGATATGAACTGGTCTTACCTATCCACGCCGCTCATTGAAAGGTTATAATCGAGCACGATCTTGGGCTTATATTTATAGCGATCATATTTCTCCTCTCCACCCACTTCGCCTTCGTGGTACCTAAGTGGAAATCATGGCCACTACATTTGTGTCGCGCCACATTAAGACATCCACATCCTTTGAAAAGGATTGGACAATTTCGCCAACGCGCAAATCCATTTTTGCAAAAGACTTGATTGCTTCAGGAACAAATTACCGGTTTACACGGAGTGTCCCAAAGCAATCAGTCTTTTGGGATTTGAGGTATCGCGCTAATAATGGAGAATTGTAAAAATTACCCCAACCCCAGCAATGGCTTTGCCAGTTCTTCGATAACTTGTGCGGTAGCGTTCGACGGCGGTGGCGGCAATGAAGACGCAGAAGCAATTGGCGGTGTAGTTCTGTCAGTATGTCGTGTCGTCTCTGTCTGTTCGTCGCCGAGTCTGTTAGTACGTATCCTGTCATCTGTATGATCTTCTTTCCCCACATAGACAAAAAAGCTCCACAAATAGCCCGAGTCGGACTCGCACAGCTCATAACTTTTTCAACTTAAGCGGCCTTGGTGGTAATTTTTTGAGCAAACGAGAGCCGACCGTGCCATTTGAGGAGCGATTCGTCTATTGCTATGTTTTGCTTTGGAATATACAGCCTGCTGAATTTCTCATTGAGGTGATCCAGTACAGGCTGTATCTTCCGAAGCTTTTTCTGTCCACACGTCATGTCAGTCGTATTGTCAGTAAAATGTAGAAGTCGTTTCAGTAATAGGAATGGGTTGTACGTCATCAGGTTTTTAAAATATTTGAGATTGAGATACCCATTTTCCTTGAAATAGTCAGCCTCTAGGGTAAAAGGTGCCACCCCTGGAAGCATGAGTATTGCAAGAAAAATGAGTATCTCCTCTTTATCGGTGTTTTTCCATTTGATCAGTCTCGAGTGTTCTGTTGTAATATTGTCTATTAAAAAATTTGAGTGTTTATTGGTCTCTAAAAATGAAACAATGTTTATGATTGTGTACAATAATAATAAATTATACATAATATCAAATTAATTACGCATATGACATACCCGATCCAGTAAGGACAGCATTTTTATTTTGGGGTTTAGTGTTGACTTTGGTTTTGATATCTGAAATAAAAAAAATCTGTTTAAATTTGTGTGCGATTGATTTTTCAACTAACATTAACTAAGAAAGTTGTAACATAATTCATAAAATTACTCATGTGTTGTGAAGGTTATATAACATTTCGAATAAGTAGCTTGATGATTAGTTACTGGGCGTATCCTATGCCCTTTAATTTGTGTTTACATGTCAAATAGATATTTATGTATTGAGACTTACTTGGATTAAAATTTTCCTTGCTTTTATTTTTCTTGTATTGAGTTTCACTTTCCGTGATGGGATTTCCGTTCCTGTAAACATTAGCAGGAATAAATATCACAAAGTACCAAACGGACTCGTGGCGAGTCTAGTGCGCGTCACGCCTTATGACGTCCGAACCAGTGGCGTAACAATAGGTTGGCAGGGCTGGCAAAATGCCACGGGCCCTCGACCCAAGAGGGCCCGGGCCCAAGAGGCCGTGAATTTAAATTTAAACTGAGTACGGTCGAGAAAATTAAATGAAGCAGTTTATGGCTCATTTTACATTGGACGTGCTTAGTACATAGAACACAGCCAAATTAACTTCAACCGCAAACTGCTAAACCTTCAATTTCCTCGACTGTACAATGTGACGATTTTTACTGATAGGGCCACATCAAAATAATTTTCCACATGCCCCAGATGGTATAGTTACGCCACTGGTCCGAACCTAAATGGCTTTTATTCTTTATTCAACAACAACCATATAAAAAACAGCTTACGCCAAGACATTACATTGTGGAATTAACTATAAGCTAACATAATTCTAATAGTAATAACATTTTATGTCAAAATAATGAAAAGGAAAAATTATAGGGAACAGTAGCAGGTATTAAGGTAATGGTTAATTTTTCGTCTAAGTTGTGTCCATCTATCAGAGAAAATGTCGGCATTTTGAATCGTAGCTAAAAAGTAATTAATTAGTTCTATAGCTCTGTGGGTGGGTGCGTTGGAAGTTTGATGGGTGCGGATGTGATATGGAATAGTAAGGAGGTCTCTAGGGCGGCGCAATCGGCGCCCCACTGCAACTGTATAGTTGTTAGGGATGAGAATGGCTATGCGCTCGAGCACGGATGGGTTATCAATATGATTTCTGAGGAAAATACACACAGTAATGAATGGCTATTGTTTGTTTACGTCTTAATTCTAGTGGTTCTATACAGACCATTCCTAGAACAAATGATGACGGAAATAATGTGGGGTAGGTAGTATCCGTAATACTTTTTAACTAACTACTGTGACGGTTTGATTAATTGTTGGGAATGTGACAGTGCATATCTTCTGAGATTCTTCTAACCTCATTATGTATGGTTCAGGGTTGCAGCTGAAGAAATTCTTTGTCCATGTGCAACTCCCGCCGAACATCTTTCTGGGAGATGCGAATTTCTGGCATGGAGTGTGCGTACCGCGGGATGGAAGGCGGTATAATGCACCAAGAAGATCGGCTTTCTCTTTTGCACTATGGACCAGATTACCGTCAGCATTTCGCAGTGGTGGCAGGGACGACCGACAAAAGTTTCCCTCGGCAGCTTTGGCAAGTGACCAGAAGGCCCTACTCCCGGAAGGGTGGCCTGCAAGTTTCTCGCCAAATCTGCCGACAAAATCAAATTTTGCTCTGGCAACAGCTCTTTTGCAAGACCTCGAGGCAGCATTCAGTCTGCGTTTCGCATCAGAGACGTTCGGATCCTTATCAGTTACGGCCTTGGTCCAAGCCCTGTAAGCAGCCTGCTTTTGAACCGCAGCTTCTTTACAGGGCCGGTTAAACCAAGGTCGTTTATTTGCTCCTGTAGCGATTAGTGAGTTGGGAATGAAACAGTCCATTCCCAGCTGTATCGTCTCGGCGACATTAGTCGCACAGGAGTCAGGATCATCCGATGCGAAACAGAGCTGCCTCCAAGGGTACGAAGCGTAGAATTCACGCAATCCGTCCCAATCTGCTGACCCGTACAGCCAAACGCGACGAGTAGTAGTAGGTCGCGGTGGTTCTCGCTGCGCGCAAGGCGAGTTTGTCCGGATAAGGCAGTGATCGGACGAGCCGAGAGGTGCATTTACTGCGATGGTATATCCGTCCGGATGCGTGGTCAACAGAAGGTCAAGTAAGGAGCTCGTATGGTCCTCGATATCTAGTATTCTCGTGGGAGAACGTACCAGAGCAGACCTTCCCGCAAAGTCGGTGGACCGGGAGCCCAGCCACTTAACGTGGTGGGCATTAAAGTCCCCCAAAATCACCAGCTCCGCGGATGGGTACTGCTCAAGCACTCTGTCGGATGTCGACTGTATGTGCTCGAAGAGTCGGGTTGTCTCTGTGTTGCCACTGTGAGACCTGTAAAGGCACACGTAGACTCTGGTGTGGCCGCCGTAGTCCACACGCACCCACAAAACTGACAGGTCCCTGTCTTCAAAGGCAAGAAGACGACGACAGCATACATCCTGCCGAGCGTACATACATACACCGGCGTGTCTCACGAACTTATGTTCGAGTGTATAGCCGGGGTACAATAGGTACGATATATCCGCCGGGCAGGACATTTGCGTCTCCGTGAGGAAAAGTATGGTCGGCTGCGCAGTTTCCAGGTGGCAGTGGACTGCGTTAAGGTTAGAGTGGATACCCCTGATGTTGCAGTAGTCCACTTGTGTGGATGGAGATGCCGCTGATATTCCAAACTTTTTCTGTTTTCGCGCCATTATAGTGGGTGTACTTAAGAAGGGTTCGGAGTGCCGACGACTCAAGGGACAAACAAACTGAACAAATCTGGCAGGGGACAGCGCAGGTAGTGCGGTCTGCAGGCACGGCGTCCCCCCGTCGGCAGCACTCCGCACCCTCGTTGAGCCTGGCTACCTTACTCACCAGCAGGAACACAACACTATGTGTAGGGGATAGTGTTATTTGGCTGCGGTTTTCTGTAAGGCGGAGGTACTTCCCCAGTTGGGCTCTGCTCTAGATAAGAGCGAGATGGCATCCGCTGTGCTGTGCCCTACCACACAAAGCGGGATGTCATTCGCTATGCCCTACCTCAACTGACACTGTTAACATTCTGTCTACAACCGTTCTAAGAGTCGAATGTGACATCGTATGTGGATCCTATGTAAATGGAAATTCAACCCATATAATTCACGAATTTGTTCCAAATGTACCCCCGGGTTACAGAATTATTGAAGTGCCTAAAAATATAATTTATGTCCTGGTGAATCAAAATACTATTAGTTCAATAAATATAAGAATACTAGATGTAAACAATAATTTAGTGAACCTCCGCGGTGAAGAAGTTCAACTGTATTTGCATGTAAAAAAGTTACGATGTTAGATTTTAATAAAAAGTCGGAACACTATTGTAAAGCTAACAGTGTCACACGCACCATCAAACAATCACCGTCAACGAAAATAAATTTAACTAAAGACAACAAGAAGTTTTTAAAGCTCATCGGTCTTTTAAAATGAATATTCTAAACGTTTCGGAACCTCTCGTCTATCATACTTCAATTGAAAGCTATGAATTTCATTTGTATAAACCATATGTAAACCTCATTTAACAGAAATGACGAAATTCGCATACCTATTAATCAACAAGATTTATACATATTACCGTCTGCAAGCACTTTGTACATAGAAGGTTCCGTTAAAGTGCATAAGAAAGACTCTAAGGAACTAGTGTCTAGTTTTGAATTTACAAATAATCTTTTTCTTTTTTTGTTTGAATGGAGTAGAGAAGTTGATGAAGTCCCTTATATCCATGAACGAAAATGAGGCTAAGACTTCAAAGGCATGGGATTGGGACATTAATGGGACAAAAGAGAAAACAGGTAATTTTGCTGTATCTATACCATTAAGCAAAATTCTCGGGTTTGCGAAAGATTTTGATAAAATCATAATAAATTGCAAGCATGAATTAATTCTTTTACGTAGTAACACTAATTTAAATGCAGTAAAACTTAACAGCGATGAAGTATTGACAGAGATAATTATTGATAAAATAGCATGGAGAGTTCCTCATATAAAAGTTTCAGACCGTGTTAGAATTAATATGTTGAAATTATTGGAAAGAAACCGACCGTTAAATTTAGCTTTTAGAAACTGGGATATGTACGAATATCCACTACTACCCAAGAGCACAAAACATACATGGTCGATTAAAACTTCATCACAGAACGTCCTAGATACGTTATAATATCTTTTCAAACCAATAGAAAAAACAATGCTTTGAAAAATGCTTCTCATTTTGATCATTGTAATATACGTACAGTAAAAGATTATCCTTACGAAAATCATAACGTAAGGTTTAGTGATGACAAGTATGCTTTATTATATGAACAGTATGCTAGATTTCAACAGTCGTTTTACGGACGCTAACCAGAACCAATGGTAGATATACAGGGTGGAAAAAGATTTTGGGTCAGTGAGGGCAGCTATCAGATCCCGTGTAGCTACGTGAAAATGGTCTTAGAAGACCTTCCCGCGATTTTCAATTAAAGAAGATTAGCGTTTTCAGATTTTGGAAAAAGTATACAGGGTGCGAGGAAATGGTCATTTTTGAGAAACTTTTTTTTTGATGCCAATCGATCCTGTTTCTGCTCAGGATCAAAAGCTTGTATGGGACCAAAAAAATTTTTTCGGCTAGAAAAGCCGCAAATCGGGATTTAAAATTCCCATACAAATTGTATGAAAATTAAAATTATTTTTTCACGCTTAATTTTTTTATGCCAATCGATTCCATTCCTATCCAGTACCAATAGTTTCCTAGGGGTCAACTTTCGGCAACGTAAAAAAAACAAAAATAAAAAAAAACTGTTTTCATACATTTACTATGGGAAAAAAGTGAAAATTAATTACATTATCTGTGACGGTAATTAATGTTGCTAATGATTTCATACAGTATTATTATTATCATTTAGCATAGGACGACGAATTATCGTGACAGATGAAGTAATTAAGGTTTCACTTTTTTTTCCATAGTAAAAGTATGAAAAAGTTTTCTTGAAAATTTGGATTTTTTGTACATTGCCATAAGTTGACCCGTAGGAAACTATTGGTACTGGGTAGGAATGGAATCGACAGGTATAAAAAAATAAATCTTTTTCCACCCTGTATATGATTTTAAGACTAAAGCCCCCTTATATGTTATAAATTGCTCCAGACAGAGCGAAACCTTAAAATCAGGACCTATTAATGTTAGTGTGGAAATTTAAACTGATGTAGAAATCCCCGATCAAACTACTGCATATTGCCTCATACTTAACGACTGTGTCATAGAATATCAACCACTCACTAACATTGTTAAAAAAATATCATGAATTCTAAATACGTCTTTGTTGATGTTCAGGGATTCAAAGACTCGAGCAATAATTTTGTTATCAAGGAACTAGCATTAGGTACTCAACATTATAACCAAGTGTTTTTAATAAAGTCGCCTTACCCTAAGGCTGCGTCCTACGTAGGCGATTCAACGCGACCAGATTTGCGAAGCGAAGCGATGCGATGAAGTCGCGAACGGATGCGATGCGATGCGATGCGATGGCCTTGTCCTACGTGCACGCGACGAGCCCACGCCACTCCACTGGCGCGACGCAACCAGTAACCTTTGTACGTTTGCCATGGCAACACGCAAACGAATACTTTTAGAGAATTCGTTTCTCAAATATCAAATACTGAAAAGGTATATTCGTCAGAGAAATGAAACTAATACTATGTATTTGGAAAGGAATATATATGGGGAATTTCATAATTTGTACCACGAGTTACGGGCTGAACCCTCGCTATTTAAGGAATATTGTCGAATGTTGCCAACAACATTTGACTATATTGTGGAAGCCATAAAACCTATTTTGCGTTTAACTGCCACTAATTTCCAGCGACCTATCTCTGTGGAAGAACGACTAATGGTGACTTTAAGGTAAGAAAACTAAAAGAAATAATTAATAGTATTGTTTAATTTTCAAAATGGTAATGAAAGTACATATTATTATAATGAAGTGTAATATCCACTTTGACCGGGCTGCGGTGCATTATTCAACTTAGTCAGCTCATTTAGCAGATGTTCCTGCATCTGCGTTCTAAAAAGCAATTTATTCATTTGCGGCAACTGTTTCATGTATGGTAATATAGATTTAAACCATAAAAGGTCATCATCATTGGCATCTTGTTGATCCTCTCGAAGAAGTTTTAATTTCTCTCTTTCGAGCTCCATGAAGGCTTGTAAATCGTCATCTTGTCTTTTGCGTTTTGTAACTTTTTTCTTGGCGGCTGGTGTGGATGATGGTTCTTGAAGTGTACGGAAAGGCAAAGGCAGAGCTGAAGGCGAAGGTATAGGAGCTGAAGGCGAAGGTATTGGAGCTAAAGGCGAAGGTACAGGAGCTGAAGGCGAAGGTGTTGGAGCTGATGGCGAATGCATTACAATAGAATTAGCATCCTGCAATATAGATATAGACAGCTGCGTGTTATTGTTCTCAGCCACGTCCATGCCAGATGCGTCTTCTAAGTTATCTCTTCGCTCTTGCAGATCTATTGAGTCGCATTCTGTTATGTCATCGTCTAGTTCAATATTTCCATATGTTTTTCGAGGTTTCAAAACTACTGTTAAAAATGACATATTTTCAAAATATGGCCAAGTGCCTGTATACTTTGGCTCATTGTCAGCGTCAGCCCCAGAACGCGGCTTGGGAATTTTTTTTAGTTCTCTCATGAACGTGTCTCTTAAATTCTTCCATTTTTTTTTCAACGCTTCACCTGAAAAAAGTAATAATACGTGTTTTAATTATTCCAGGTATTTAGCTACGGGTATACAATTTCGGCAACTGGCTTTTTCATTCAGGATTTCAAAATCTGCTATTTCTTCAATAGTATCACAAGTTTGCAAAGCTATATGGACACAGTTAGTCACAAAACACATGCCCGTGCCTACAGAGGATACATTGAAAGCCACAGCACAATGTTTTTGGGACAGATGGCAGTTTCCTCACTGCATCGGATGTATTGACGGAAAGCACGTTCGCATAAAAAAACCCAAAAAAATCTGGTTCCATGTACCACAACTACAAATCCTTCTTTTCGATTGGGTTGTTAGCAGTCACTGATGCAAATTATAAGTTTTTAATGATAAATGTGGGTTCGTATGGAAAAGATAACGATGCCGGTGTTTTCGCTGAATGCCCCATACACAGTGCAATAAAACAAGGAAGATTAAAAATACCACAAGCACAGAAATTGCCTGGCTCAGATATCAAAGCTCCATATGTTCTTCTAGGAGATGCGGCATTTCCTCTGAAAGAATACCTTATGAGACCTTTCCCAGAACGATCAACGACTAAAGGAGACCCAAAAGATAATTTTAATTATCGCTTATCTCGAGCACGGATGGTGGTAGAATGTTCGTTTGGTTCAATAACTTCTAAATTCAGAATCTTGCATAAATGTATCGAAACAGACGTAGAAAACGCAATTCATACCGTTAAGGCTATATGTTTATTGCACAACGTAATACGTGACCTTGAATCAATTAATGAGGCTGAATCTGTGTCTTTCCGGGAAGCCTATGCAAGTAGGCCACGAACACCACCTAGGACGCAGCGTAATCCACGAAGGAATTTAAATGCTTCGTCAAGACTAGCAGCACAAGCCAGGGAAAACTTTAAATTATATTTTGAACAACATCCTTTGCAGAGAGTGTAAAAATAAATAAATAACTGTATTGTAGGTACTTACTCGTAGTTCCATTTATTTCGGCCAACTTCTCCCATTCGCGATACGACAATAGTCGGTTATGGTAATTTTTGTTTCTTTTGTCCCATAGTATTGGACGTTCCTGTATACACAGAATAAATAATTCGATATCCGACATTTTTACATACAAAACGACACTCGTACACCCGCACGTCGCGTCTAGTTCGCGCGAAAATATCAAACAAACTGATCGCGTTCGCTTCGCGTGGTGTCGCGTCGCCCGCACGCCGCGCCGCGATTGGTCACGTAGGACACTTGTATTAGCTGGCCGCTGTTTGAATTTTTCGCGTCGCGTCGTGTCGCGTCGCTTCGCTTCGCGTTCGCAAGGGAATCGCTCACCTAGGACGCAGCGTTACTCTCGCCTTTCGCCTGAAGAGAAGCGCAAAGTTTCGTGGATAGAAAAAAACCTAGGAATCCGATGGAATGATGGGATGATAGATCATAGAGAGTTTAAACGTGTTATTACAAGATGTCTTGAAAACAGGTTAATTTATGTGAAAGGTCTAGAAAAAGTAAAATGGATGACAGATTACTGTAAAACTTGTACTGTAATAGATATCGAAGATAAAGGATGTCCTAATTTAAAAAATATGTACAAAACGAACTGTGCAGAAAAAAACTTTTATAATTGTTTTAATCATACTAAAAATTGTGCTTTGAGAAATGTAATTTGTATCAAAAAATGGTATGATGACAATTATGAGTTTAATTTCAATTGATTTATTGAATTTTCTATGTAATATTAGTTATTGTATGAAAAAAAAAACTCTTGATTATTTTTGTAAATTAAAATGATAATATAAATAACACAACTTTTTTTTTTCAATTCTTACTTTTATTTAAAAAAATATTTTAGCGATTACAAATCCCTCTTGCTAATTTCTTTTGAAATTTTATTAATAATGTTTTCGGTAGAGTCCAAAATTTCATGAACAGGATGTTTCACAACATACTGTGCGCTCACACTTAAATACTCACTATCACTATCGTATCGTCAGATGATAAATCTATTGGCTCCGACTTGCACTCTGTAAAGTCAAATATCTTAATTTTTATTAAACGGTGACCCCTTGTAACGTTGCACGTTATCATTCACGATTTAAAAAGAAATAAGTAATAGATTTCGCTATAAAACTCTAAAAGCGCATACGCGATTGTGCGCACGACTGTACTGGCGCGGATAGCAACCGCGTCAGCAGTTTTTTTAAAGCGTTAATAGACGTTCGAACATGGTCCACTCCGCACCGCGAACTTGGTCCGCTCCGTACCAAATTCGATGGTGTGTTCAGCGGTCCGCCGACATTATTATTATTATTGACGGTGCGGTCGGTTCGATGGTTTTCCCACAGGATTTGGTGCGGTCCGCACCAAGTTCGCTCGTGTGGACGGCGCCACCGCACCGTACAGCGCTTACTTGTAGGTAATTAATTAAAAGTAAACAAACAATTTGTAAATTTTCGGGTATTTATGAAATTTATAGACATGACAGTGTCTCATAAATAATAATGTGCCAAAATGTAATTATTATTTTTTTTTTTTTTCAAATATTAGTATGGATAATAATGTTATTTTCTGTTTATGTATGTAATAATAATGTTGTAAACAATGTGACATGTAAAATTATTGTATTTTATCAATTTATGAATTAATAAATTTGATAAAATCGGAGGCATATCGACGTGATCACTGTCTGGTAGCACGAAATGCACTGGACCGTTTTTGAACGGTGCGATGGTGTGGCGAGTCGAGCGCACGTACGGTCCGGACCAAGTTCGCGGTGCGGAGTGGACCATATTCGAACGTCTATTAACGCTTTTACGTATGGGTTTCTCCTACTGGCTTGGATTTGCGCCTCGCCCCGCCACTCGCCAGTCCCAGTCCTTACGTCTTAAGCAGAGGACGTGTGCAGTCGCGTTCACGGGGAGGCTCGCTGCACACTAATAAATTTTTTGAAGCTCTTTGCTAATTATATAGGATTTTCGGGCCCGATCTTTACGTTTTCTTTTATTTTTACATTGCGAATCTAGTGTTTTTTTTTGCCATTTTTACTGGATTTAGTTTTCATTAAGTCTTCATTTTTCCGTTCCTCCATACGTTGTGAATCCTTCCAAAGGGTCTTGAGCGTAAACATCCGAATCGAAATCCTAAGCAATAAGACAAAATAAATAATTTAAATGTATATCATAACTATGAACATGCACTACTCGTAGTAACAATAGTTACTTGCTTCAAGGTATAGAACACAATGAAAATAAGTAAAAAAATGTATGATGCTTAAGTACTAAAAATAAAACTATAATGTGAATTAATTTCACAATATCTTTATAATTTCACGAAAGAAAATATTTTTATATTCATTACATAATTTTAAAATGGCATCCCGTTCTTCCGAATTCATGTGTCCGTTCTTAATTTACTTAAATTTTGAGTAAGCAATTCTTCATGACTGGAGTCTGTCATATAATTACATAATATTTGATTATTAAAAGGCTGATTCGAATGGCGAAAAAATATCTATTTGCATTTCTTCATCATTGGAATTTAGAATTGTCGTTTG
Source organism: Thaumatotibia leucotreta (assembly GCA_025490895.1). NCBI lineage: Eukaryota > Metazoa > Arthropoda > Insecta > Lepidoptera > Tortricidae > Thaumatotibia > Thaumatotibia leucotreta. Next base: position 22,399 of record JALPQI010013060.1, read on the forward strand.
TGCAAATCCTTTATTACATTGTAACAAAGCGCAAGGCATTTCCAGTCCTTTTGAGAACTCTAATTTGTTGATAACACCCTGACTTTGTAACAGTTTCGTTGGGATAACGACCCTTTGTTCAGTACGCGGTTGTATCGTTAACGTGAGTAACGTTACTCTTACTGATTTTGTATTTGAAAATCTAATAGGAATTTTAGTTCTTCTAGTTGATAAGATTTCATTTTCCAACTCAAGTACCACATTTAAATTTGTCAGTAGGTCAATACATAATAATCCGTCATATTCTTTATTAATATCGTATATATAAAATTTATGGTAACGATCGTCCTTGAGTATTTTAAAGCGCGGTATCTTTACGATAGTATTATGTGGGCTAACGGCATGCATTGTTATACCTACTATCGAATGATGCAACTTCTTGGTATTCCGAGAAAAATGTTATAGGGCGCCTACCGGGCGTTTGAATAACAAGTCCCTTGTAGACACACTATTTATAATTCTATAAAGTCAAAACACATTTACAAGTGTAAGAAGGCACAAGCACAAGAGGATAGCAAGCACAGAGTACAGTCAGAAGGAAGGAATACGTAAGAAAGCTAAATAACATCAATTTATGCGTAAGCACTGAACTCGCGTCTATATAGTACAATGTATTCATCACATTATTACTTAAGAAACATCTAGAGCTGCCCGTATCAATTAATAATTTTATATTGAACTTTGGTATTATTATGTAAGGAAGATAATTCGATTTTATGAGTTTTGTCTCTTTTTCGAGGCTTTTACTTGAAAATTTGGTTGATCTTCGTCAAAAGAATTGAAATGGACCCCAGGTATTCCATTATAATCTGGATTTTTCCATCTCAAATACATACGGTCTGATTCTTCATAATTGTATTGTTTCTTAGTAGGCAAGGATTCTGACGAACTTGTATAAGGTGATTTTGGTGATACATGATGGTGATCAACCTCATTAGATGTACTCGCGCCTGACATCATTTTATTTGGTCGCGAGGCTACTATATGTGTATTTGGATTTTTTCTTTGTTTTTCGAGTTCCGATTAGGGCTCACGGTACACGTGTAACCCGCCAAACCGGATACCCGTGTTCTTAAGCCCGACGGTACTAAGAACCCGAATTACACGAACCCGCCGGGTACCCGTGTCCGTGTCCAATACACGGCTACCGTTTACACGAAACCGCGTGCTACCCGGGTACCCGGGTACTTAAGACCGAACCGAACGGGTTCGAAATAATTTGAGCAAATGCAAATAAGGTCTATTATGAATGTAACCTGCAGCTTCGTTCGACACTACAAAACACTACCTGTTCAGGAAAGGTCAGCCGATATAACTTTTTGACGAGGTTTTATAAATTTCGACTCTATCTGTTACGCAATAAGGTCTATTTGACAAAATTAGCCTTTCGCTTATCTATCTAAGTCTCACGACCCATTCATACGCTTCTCGTCAAGGACGTCCCCGAACCCGCGGGTAATTAAAGTCCGTGTAAATAATACCAGTGTACCCGTGTAGACGGGTATTATTTACACGGACTTTAATTACCCGTGTAAATCGGGCCAGAAACCCGTGTACGTGTAACACGAACACGGGTATGAGAAACGTTGACACGAAACCCGGACACGACCGCGAGCCCTAGTTCCGATACACTTAGAAAACTATTCCGTTGCGTTTGAAGATTGTTGAAGTGGCTTGACGTGCTAGGACCAACATTATTTTTATTTGTAATATTTTTTAAATTATTAGATGTTTTATGTTGAGTTTGAACCTTTCAAGTTTTGTAATAATGTTCATCGAAATGAGCTTGTTCTAATGCGAATTTTAATGCTGATTCGAGATTTGCTGGTTCTTTTATTTGAATGGCTGTGCACATTATAAAGACTCACACTGTATAGCGGAGGAATTTCAAATCGATCTGAATGATGATCTGATGGAGGAAATCTATCTGCTGCCTCTATATCGCCGTCAAAGCCCTCATTACTCATATTATCCCCTGGATCTCTTGAAACGGAGGTTGTTGCATAGCTTCGTTATTCGCAACCATTCTGTGGGCAACTGGGCCCACGGAAAAATCGTCCCGCGGGCTCATTCACCTCTTACGGTTTTTTTTGTGGGTGAGTCATCCCACCTGTCTGGCCAGCTCAGCCCACGGGTTCAGTTGACCACTCGCTATCGCTACAGGGCTTACTCAGCCCACGGGTTCATGAAGTGTAGGACGTTAGGGTATAATGACAACACCAAAGTCAGTTAAGTAATGAGCCCTTTATTCAGGTAAAAGCTGGTATTTATACTAGATTGTACATGTGTTACAAATGGACATATGTTGACCGTTAGACCGTAATACATGTGAATCGAATGCGTAGTAAACCATATGATTCCTTTGTTCTTGTTAACCCTTGGTACTAGCCTCTGGAATGTTAGGTATTTCTTGTGTTCATCTTTACATATGATCTGTTACGGTATGCAAGCAGCTGATGGTTGCATACCTCTACCACAACTCCCTCGTTTTTTTTTAGACAAAAATTGGTGATGAATAAATTTTTGGCTTTAAGCACGGGTTAACAACAAAAAAAAAACTATATTTTTACTTAAATATAAATTATTCTAAACAAACATTGATTATGGAATGAAAACATTGATTATTTAAATTAGTCTAAGTTACATTATCAATTACATGGGTATAAACAATATTAGTGTGTAATAACTACTTTAACTAAGTTTATAAATTCTAAATGTTAAACATTTTATCTCTACTTGGTTATATTTTGCTTATTGCAACTATTTTTGCTACAAGTACTTAGAGTAATGTTTATAATACATATCGGATGGGGATCCATATATGGAGTGCGTGTGGTAGAGGTATGCAACCAGCTGCTTGCATTCCGTAACAGATCATATGTAAAGATGAACAAAAGAAATACCAGCCAGTCCAGTCTAACGCCAACACACGCGTATCACTAAAAGTCATATCACATAACACTACAAACTACACTATACAGTTACATTTCAAAAGTCTTCAAATAAGTCCACGTCAACCACGGACCAGCGGAAATACCAAAACCGCCGGTTCGAGGAGAGAATTACGTCCACAAGCATGAGGCGATCTTGATACATGAAAAACATCAAGTCCGCGCAAATAGTGTGCTGAATTACCTCCGGATCGCCATCGGGGCTCATCAGAGGATGCCCCGGCAAAGCCAAAAAAACACTCACAAATATTGGTCGGTTTAAGGAGTCATACCCAAGCCGAGTAAACAGCCACTCGACTTTTGGTTGCATACCTCTACCACATTCAGTTGTCCACTGCTATCGCTACAGGGTTTACTCAGCCCACGGGTTCAGTTGTCCACTGCTATCGCTACAGGGTTTACTCAGGCCACGGGTTCAGTTGACCTCTGTTCCATGCCTTTGGCGTTCTCCCTTCCAGTAAGACGGCATTGAACAACTTCTGCTAGTTGACTTGTACAGCTGTCCATAAAAAAAGCAGCTCAGGTGTGGATGGAACGATTCTACCATCCTCAGTCTTTAATTTGGCGAGCTGGCTTTGCCCAACAGACAGATCCCTTGTAAAAACTTTAGAAAGAACCCCTGTTCCGCTCGATGGCTTCTTCTATACACTTGGTACGAAATTGGCTCATATCGCGTGTGAGGGACTTAGAGATCTCTCTGTTGAGCTGCCGGTATAGTCGCATCAATTTAGGATTGTAGAACCAGTTTACTCCTTTTTTCCATTTGTTTCTGAGTGGAGTCTGAGAGCTTCCTGGTCTTATTTGTCCGTTAGACCCAGCGCAATGGACAGCTTCCACAAACCCGTCATTGAATACGTCCACATCATCGCCTAGACAATCGAAACGGTTTTGGAGTTTCAGCTGATAGCTCTCGGGGTTTTGGAGATGGAGTGCAGGACGGAGCGTTGACTTCATCAGTCGCGAACGTTCTAGCTTAGGACATATATTCAACGTGCCTCTTACCAGGCGGTGATTGCTTCCGGTTTTAACCGTACCGATCACAGAAACATTGTTGAATATATTGAATATATGTCTCTTCGTTGACATGGTGAGATATCATTATACATAGCCTCCACCTCGTCGTCGGAGTGTGTCGAAGTCGGCGCATACACCTGTATGACCTTCAGCGAGTATCTCCCAGATACTCTGAGTATAAGGTACGCCACCCTAGCCGACATACTCTCGATCTTTAGCTTTACCACGTTGTTTACGAGGGACTTGTGGACGATGAACCCGACACCTCCCTGGGACTGTTGGTCGCCCTCCCGGAAATAGAGCAAGTCGCCGGACTTTATGATTATCGTGTCCTCGCCCTCTCTTCGGACTTCTGACAATCCCACAATGTCCCAACGCAACTTGCACAATCCTTCCTCCAGTTCAACTAACTTTTCATCGGCCCGCAGTGTACGTGTGTTGTACGTTGCCAGGGCCAAGGGTCGGTGATGGTAGCCGGATCTTTGCCGGAGATTCTTAGCACCCCTGACCCCGCTAGCACCCTGGCCGCTACCATTTTTTTTGTACACTCATGGGGGGTAGTTGCCATAATCGCCACGCTTGGCATGCGGGTTCGTGAACGCAGTGTCTCCACCGCACTTTAGGGATGCTGCTGCCCATCCCCCGGTGGTCTTCAGTTTTCAGACATACCCCCGGGTATGTCAAACAGACCTCTACTGGGACTTAATACCTACTTTTTTACTAGCTAGATTCTTGCAAAATTGACCAATTACATTCTTCAAATTCGAATTCGAAACACTGTGATGCGGTACCTTAAGCTTTTTTATGGAATAGGAGCAAGCGAACAGTCAGCTCGCCTGATGGTAAGCAATCACCGCCGCCCATGAACACCCAGGAGGGAGTGATAATTGCTGTCTGAGCTCGCGGGTCGAGCAGACCCTCAATCAGTAGAGTGGCTTATGAGCCCGCGGGTCGAGCAGACCCTCAATCAGTAGAGTGGTCGTCTAAGCCCGTCGGTCGAGTAGACTCTCAAACGCTAGTGAGTGGTCGTCTGAGCCCGCGGGTCGAGTAGACCCTTAATCAGTAGCGAGTGGCCGTCTGAGCCCGCGGGCAGAGTCGGGTCGACATACCCACAAAAAACCGTAAGGGGTGAAACCGTGAGATGTTAAATATATTATTTTGATTATGTACACCGATGCAGAAATATAATTATCTATTCGTCAATAAACTAACGGCTTCCATGGTAAAAAAAAATTAAAGAGAAAAATAAATGAAAAGAATTACTACTTCAATATTGCAAAATAAAAGATGTGCACAAGGGCTCTAAAAGTGAACTGAACCAAATTATCTAAACACAAGGCACAATGAAATAAAAACCAACAAAAATATCAACTTACACTCCAAATACGGAACCCCATCTCCCTTGCTATAAAATATAAGATTTAGCAGTTACATATAAGTATTACAACGGGATAAGCAAGAACGATAACAACAATATCGGGAAATGATATAGGGAGTTGATGACGTAGGTAGCCAAATAACAAATGTATTATTATTTACCTACCAAGCAATCCTGTTACGCTGTTACTAGCTTCAAGTACAGTTAGAAAGAATATTGAAGTTTTTTTTTTAATTATATAACTTCTAAACATTATAAACAAATACTGTATATGTAACGTAATAATAGTTTAGTATTAAGCATATATCAATCATATTGTCTCTTGCATTGTAGTGCTACCCATCTTAGAATAAGTAAGCGTCACAACGCTGACGGCAGTGACGGCCATAAAAACCCGAGCTCATAGTACCAAATGTAAACAATGACTTTAATTCGTCAAATAACTTTTGAATTTCGGTCATAATATTTGGTACATTATTTAATTAGTTATTAATTAAAGGCTTCGGCGGTGCGAAGTATTCACTTTACATAATTAAATCTATTTGAACGTAGTAAAAAAAATACCGCTGAACATTGTACCTTTTGACTCCAGGGCTCTGGTAGGCTCTGGCTTGACGTGGCGGGATCTGACGCTCGTGACTCGTTGCCGACGATCTTGTTTAGACTGCCTGCTCTTGTTTATTAGTGTTGCGCATGATGGTTGCAATGGCCTGTAAAGGCTTTGGCGGTGCGAAGTATCCACTTTATATAATTAAATCTATTTGAACGAAATAAAAAAAAATACTGCTGAACATTGTACCTGTTGACTTCAGAGCTCTGGTAGACTCTGGCTTGACGTAGCGGGATCTGACGCTCGTGACTCGTTGGCGACGATATTGTTTAGACTGCCTGCTCTTGTTTATTAGTGTTGCGCATGATGGTTGCAATGGCCTGGCATTCGATTTTTCGTGTCGGACATTTATGGTTTTTTTTCCATACAGCGTACGCCAGTATGATTCATACTATAATTAGTACTGTGGCCGATCACCATATGTTGCAAAAAACATGAATTACCTATGTAATAATAAGACATTATTTTATAGCTTAATACAAAAATAAAAAAAATCTTATTAGTGTCTATAAAGTATTTTAGGCAGGTTTCCTTAGAAGCTATATATTTTGTTATATTAAAAATCACATCACGGGCATTTAGAAGATGGGAATCATCCTCAATCTATGTGTAATATTTAAGCCACTGATCAGGTTTCCAATGGTCCGCAGGCGCAATGTTTCTTTTATTTTTGATGTCATAAATTTCAATTTTGACTAGATCGGAAGCGTATGCGCCGTCATCTTTTCCCGAAGATAAATACGCCACCCCACCCGCAGCACTCAGAGCCATTTTTTCGGTGCCTTTGTTTTCTTCTTGGGTCTTTCGATAATAATATATATTCCGTTTTCTTGTTTTTTCTGTTCGCCTTTTTTGTATTCGCCTGTTTTATTGTTATCCCCCGCCATTCCCTCTTCATCGGAGGATGCTTCTTGATTTTCGGGCTAATAGTAGTTTTTGAAATTATTCTCAGAGAACTGAAACAATATATATGAATTTATTTTACAAGTATTAAATGAATAGTGTAAGCCGCCGAACAATGTCAAGTACTTGACATTGCAAAGCAATCGCAACTTTTCAGAAATTCGTTTTAATCGATTATTACTTGTAACATACTGTACCCTGTTGATATTAGTATCATTGGAAAGGCAATAAAACCTCCTACCTAAAAATGTCGGAAAATTTACCACCACCACAAACAAAAGAAAACAACCGGAAAATGTGAAATATTCTGATTAAAATTGCAACAACAAGAAACAGTACAAAAAAAAAACAACAATTACAACGCTGAAAATTAAACTTAAAACCTAGTGTTGCCTCCTCTATCCCTCCGAGCAGTTTCCATGCGGTCAGTCAAGGACCTGATGAGCGTCACGATGCGTTCTTGGGGAATGAGCTGAAACGGCGTGTCGGAACACGCCGTTTCAGCTCATCCCAGACGTGCTCGATGGGGCTGAGGTCAGGACTTCTTGCTGGCCAGTCCATAACTTTGATGCCAACTTGACGAAGGTTCTCCTTGACAATCAAGGCCGTATGGCAGCGGGCGTTGTCATGCATGAACTCGAAGTTCTGGCCGACAAGACCAGCATACGGGACCACATGCTGCTCCAAGATCTCCGTTATGTAGCGGTGAGCAGTCAAGAGATCCCTGGCCGCGACCACCTCCAGCTCTGGAAACGCACACGAGGTCTGTCTTGCCGTCGATCGAAATGCCGCCCCAGAACATCACGGATCCCCCTCCGTAGCTGACGGTTTCCACGGTGCAGGCTGGTGTAAAACGCTCTCCCGGTCGTCTGTACACCCTTCTACGCCTGTCATTAGCGTAAAGGCACACCTTGGTCTCGTCGGAGAAGAGGACATTCCTCCACTGGTCGAATGTCCTCGGTTCGTGCGATTCGGAAAATCGCTTCCTGAAAGCCCGGTGATCTCCAGTTAACTGAGGGCCCTGTACCCAGGAGCTCGGGGCAGCAAATTCTTCTCTCGCAGTCTTGTTCTGATCGCTGACTGCTATCCTTCGAGTCGCTCGAAGCTGCTGCTGCAGCTCCACAGCGTTAGAGAAACGGTTCCGCAGAGAGCTCGACACAATGTATCGATCATCTATGGCTGTAGTTCATCATGGCAGTTTCATCCCCTCTCCGGTGAAGAACATAAGTGCCGGCAATCCCAAGATATTAGCACAGCACCTGCTTCGCTGCGCAATAGGCATCGACAGTGAATGTCGATGCCCAGGAACTAAGCTGCACAGCCTTCTCCGCGTCCATCGCTCCATCCCGCAACAGCTTCTGCTGCAGAAAGGCTAAGAAGTCGTTCACAATAATCACAATGGGCTCACGTTGCTCGCTCATTGTGACAAATCGTTGGCAGCGGCCGGGCCGCACTAATTCGTAATTAATAATTTAATACTCATCAATTCGCTTCGCGCATTGACAGCGAATATACCTTCTGTAAGAAGTGTACACTAGAAAATGTCCTGTATTATCAAACTTAACTGCGGGGGAGGTCTTGGAAGAGTTGCTGCCTTTCTCACAGGTACAATAGCGTAGGATGGCCCAGCTGTTGTTTTTTTCAGAAGCTCCATTGCTAGTTGTCTAAACTTTGCTAGTGTCATAGTTTTAGCCGAAGGTACTTGCTTGTCGGCGATACAACAGCCAGCCATTGTATACGCATATGTCCAGTATCTGGAAAAAAAATGCCATGTACAGTCAAGGGCATTAATATATACACACTTCTCCATAATGATCCCTTACAAATGTAATGCACTCGACTGTACCATATTTGTTTGAATTTTTTTATGTTTCAAATGCGTCTGTAAATTCTTTAGTGGCTACAATTTTTCGTATTTTCTTTAACATTTGTGTCATAGGTTTAATCATCTTTGCAAAATCAGGTATAAATTTTCTATACTAATAGCAGCAGACTAATCCCAAAAACTTTTGATTTCTTTTGTGGTTTTAGGAAGAAGGTATTTTAACACTGCTCTAATTTTACCTTCGTTTGGTTTCAGACCTTCTTTTGTGATTTTATGACCTAAATACAATACTTCTTTTCCCAGAAATTCGGCTTTATCTAACTGGACTTTCAAATTTGCTTTACTTAGTGTTCAAAACACTTTTTTTAATCTCGATATATGTTCTGGGAAATATGTAGAGAATATTATTATGTCATCTAAGTATATGAGACAATGGGTGCCCTATAATCCTTTAAGAATGTTGTGCATTCCTCTCTGGAAAGTAGCAGGTGCGGTTCGCAAACCGAAAGGCATGCGATTAAACTCATAATGGCTGATAATTGTAGAAAAGGTACTCTGGGTTTATTTCTATTTAATGGTAGCCAGAAACCAAATCTAAGGTTGAAAAATAGACCGATAGAATGAGAACTATTACCTAATTTATCAAAAATGTCTTCAATATTTGATATTTGTCGTCAATGGTAATCTCATTCAATTTCCTGTAATCGATTACCATCCTATATTTTTGTTCATTTAAGGCGTCCATGTTTTTGGAATGATAACTGGAGCACTCCACGGAGAATATGATGGCCTAATTATGTTTGTTTTAATAATTTGCCACCTGTTTCTTGATTTCTGCCTTTTGGCCAGGAGATTGACGATACGGTTTTATGTAGATATAGGCGTGTCATCTTTAGTTCTAATATTATTATGATGTTTTATTTGGTGCCTACAAGTTAAGGGAATATCTTCAAAAAAGAATATGTCCTTAAATTCGTGACATAATTCAGTTATCGCGTTGCGCCCTTCTACGTTTATATGATCTGTTCTTAATTTATTTAAATTTTGTTCAAGTATTTTTTTATAATTTAAATCATCCTCATTATAATTCATATTCTCGATTATTTGATTACATAATATTGTATTTTTAAATTCTTGAATTACGATTGGAGCATAAATATCAATGACCATTTCTTTGTCACCCGTATTTCGTACGGTGGTTTGTGTAAATCCGTTCTCACAATGTCGTAAGGCACAAGACATTGCTAATCCTTTTGCGAAGTTCTCTTGGTCAATTATTCCTTCACCTTCTAATAAAAATATCGGAATTACGACTCGTTGTTCGCTACTCGGTTGTATCGTTAAAATAAGTAACGGCACTTTAATTGCTTTAGTTTGTGATAATTTAATAGGTATTTTAGCTTTTTTCTTATTCGTGTTCTAAGTCAATATTAGCCTTTTTTTTTATATGTACATTCCTTATAAGCCGTCGTAAAGATTAAAGACTTCGGAACCGGCTATCTGGAAGCGAAGAAGGTCAAAATGCTAGGTACCGCTAGGGTCCATCCTCAAACATATTGACTAGATAGAACAATCCCTGGGGTAGGCGAAATAGGGAGCAATTACACAAAAGATCCCAATGGGTCGAAGTGTATCCTTAAGAGCCCCACCAAATCGTTAATTTCAAATACATAAAATTTGTGCTCAAGTTCGCTTTCATTGAATATATTAAAAATGGTATTTTTACGACCGTGTCGCGTGTGCTAACGGCATGTGTAGTATCAACATTGAATGACTCTGTTACCTTATATTGAGAGTAAAATTTATTGGTCATGGTGTTACTAAGAAAACATCGTGAGCTATCTGTATCTTTTAATAACTCGGCTTTGAAATGAGGAAGTTTTTATGGGCTTTCGTCCTTTTCTGTGGCTTTGACCCGAAAATTCGGTTCATCCTCATTGGATAGAGAATTAAAATGTACAATGTACCGTTATAATTGGAATATTGAAACCTCGGTTCTCGGTTTGTTGTCATAATTAATGCTCTCGATGAGGTACGGCGCTTTGATATGAAGTTTCTGTCTTAACTGGAGGTTTAAAGTGACGGAAGTATAATTGGTTATGTGGAGAATAACTTCCGGCTAATGCATGATAATTTAAGGCATTGTAAGGTTTGCTTGTACAGTCGACGTCAAAGATATATTTACAATTGAAAGTTACAAAAATATCCTTACATTTAAATAAGTTGTCATATAATGTGACAAATACTTGTTTAGATGATATATTACAGTTTATTATTTTCACTCACTGTACCCAAAATATGTTTACACTACTTCATCCATGGAGGTTGCCACATTTGCTGAATAATATTCATTTACGCAACAAGTTACATAATGATATTTACACTCATTGTGCCATTGAAAATAAGATGTGAAGCTCCATTTTAATGTTTACGCTCAACTGTATATTGACCATTATTCATCTCCTGCTGCATAAATTTCTTTACAAACAATCAAAAGCGGTATTCTAATTTCAAATAATGACAATCATCGAAAAGAGTACCATACTGTCAAATGATCTGTTTGTCTCATTCGTTTAGATGTGACATCAATTTTAGCTCCGGAACCCTAAAAACGAGGTACGTTTTTAGCTTTAAAAACTATCTTATTTCATAATGTTGTTTATAAAAAAAATAGTTTCGATTCTACTATACCTTCGATTAAAAGACTTATTACAGTTTGGGGTGTTTTTAATAATAAAAAATATAATCGGGTATGCGAGTACATGTACATCCGACGTCAAAGGCAAAAAAAAATGATATGACTTCTACCAAATAATCTTAATTACTTCTTATGGTATGGTTATTACCTAAACAGGTTATTAATCCTACATAGAGTACTTTAAAACCGTGTATAGCCACCTAAGGCGTCCCGAACGTCTTGAAGTCGCTGGCCCATAGAACGCACTAAATTTTCACAGTAGTTTAAACCACGGTAGTACTCCCAGAGCTCGTGCACGTGTTCTCTTAAATTTTGTTTATTTTTGACCCTAGATGAGTCCCAGTTCTGGACCATAAGACCCCACATGTTTTCTATGACATTCATGTCCGGGGATTTCGGCGACAATCTTATCAGTTCAATGTCATCTTGCTCATTGATCCACGCTTGAACTAAGTGGGAATTGTGGACTGAAGAGTTGTCTTGCACCAAATATATTTTTTTATCGCCAAATGTAGCTTTTAGTGTTGGTAGCAAGACATCTCTCAGTATTTCTAGGTAATTTTTTGCATTCATGCGTGTCGTGATTTCGACAAGTTCACCTGGACCCGAACTCGAAATCCACCCCCAAAAACCGAGAGATAGACGCCCACTTCTTCTATCAGCCAAGACATTTTGCTCATCATAGCGCGTGTTTTCGAGACGATAAAGGGACACGCGTCCATCTTGGCGTGTTGTGAAGACCTTTTCGTCTACAAAAACTGCGTCTTCGAAGTCAAAATCTCGATATGTATTGGCAAAATTCAATCGCATCCGTTTGTGTCTATCAGTTAAATGCGGTTTTCTTGCCGGGATTCTACGGCGAAGTCCTGCATTCTTCAATCGTCTCCTGATGGTATTAGCACTAACATTTAACTCCGCCGCATATGTAGGCACGCTTATAAATCGCTGAACCATTACACTTTCTATTAGGGCTCTATCTGTCTCTGCTGAGGTTTTTTTTTTACGGCCCTTAGACGTGTGACATTTTACTGTTCCCTCGTTGCCCCATCTCTGGCACCACAGATACACCGTTGGTCGCTAAAATAGGAAGAATATAATCAATATAATATGTCTCATAAAATAATTGTTTTACGAAGTATATACCTATTGTATTGTTCTCACAGCGAAACTTACCGAAATCCCTAGTTCCTCAGATATATCCGTAACCGTAGCTCCATTTTCTCGCATGGTAATTATTCTGTGCTTTGTGTGGTCATCTAAACGGTACGCCATATTCATTAGTTGATGAAAATCTATTTTTACAATGCTACATCAATGACAAAGCAATGAATGACACTCGAAAAGATAAAACACTTCTTGAAAGATCATACTCGTATATAGAATGCAATATTCGTCATTTGAAATAAAAACAACTAAGAAGCAATACGAAGATTATACCAAGAAGGTTACTTAAATAAAAACTAGGCTAGTATTATAAATTTATATATTATGAGGTTAACGAATTAAGAAAAAAATAAACAGGCTAAGTAAGGAAGTCAAGATATTTATGTAGCAGAATGCGTAAAACTTTTAATGCATCATGAAACGTAAAGTTTGAAATGTTGTTCTTCTCGTGTATGTTGTTTGGCACATTGATTGGAAACATAATTTTGACATATATTGTATAAACAATGATAAGTCAGATTTTACAACAAGTTTTACGAATTAATAGATGTAAACATATATTAGGCATTATGGTTGATAACATGAAATTATCATATTTCACGTGAACGAGTATTTGTCGCATTATATGACAACTTATTTAAATGTAAGGATATTTTTGTAACATTCAATTGTAAATATATCTTTGACGTCGACTGTACTAGTGAAGTGACTGACGTTACAGGAGCAGAAATAATACTGAAAATGGTTCGTTGTAGAATGATCTTTATTTAAGTGAAAGGGTTTCCTTATATAGTAATTTAGTTCCATATGATGAAGGTCACATGAAAATAGAAAACGTACATTACCGATAGTCATGGTGCGCTAGGCACGGGTACAATGGATACTTTTAATACTACTCTATCTTAGTGCGGGTATGTGCACTCAGCCGCATCCATTTATACAGTGTGTAAAAGACATCGTCATTGAAACCTTTAACTCTGCTAGCTAGCTGGGCAGGTGCGCGGGCTGCAGCGTTGCACTAGTGGGCTACCTCGAGTAGCCCGACTGGCAGGGTCGCCATGAAGTGGCTGACGTTACAGGAGCAGAAATGATACTCACTGTGTTATTATCATATAGTAAGCATACTTCCGTTATTTGTTGCGCCTTGCAAAATACACCTAGTTCTCTCGCGAGGAAAGCTCGTTTCGCATACGATCGACTATTAGGGGTGACAAACAGTGTCCCTAAGGCTGGCGAGTATATAATTATGTATTTTGACTGGTGATATAGTCTTGTTGTTTTAGTATTTTGTAATGAGTGATTTTTCTAAACATTAATTCTGGTACATTATTTGGCTTTTTTAGGATTTCCACTATGTTTGGTTGCGCATTCCAGTCACAGTGGGATCCGTCATCTTGTAATCTCGATCCTAGATAACGCGTCTGCAGCTACGTTATCTTTGCCTTTTAAATATTCCACAGCGAAATCGTATTCCTCTAGGCATAGGCGGAACTTGGTTAGTCGACTCGATGGATTGTTCCTACCAAATTAATAAATTAGGGTTCGATGGTCTGTTACTATTTTTGGGTTAGTAGGACGCGGCGTAAAGGTCTGCTTACTAAAGGTCGCATTTGAACTCTGATTTTGAAGTTCTTGGGCGTGTCCCCTTTTGCGCTTGAAATGGCCTGCTATAGTTATAGCAGAGCTGGTACCTGCCTGTGATTGAAATTGTTGTAAATATCGATTTTTATTTACATGGTTGCCTCATCATATCGCTTGACTAATTTTGAAAACAATGCTTAACTGATTGAATCCTTCAGAATTCATTACGTTTTTCACTTTCTTTAATTGTTAAATTCAGTTCTGTCTTAAAGTGCTTTTCTGTTCTTTGGCCCCAAAAGTGTTGTATTAACAACGCTTTCAGCATTGCAATCACCAGTTTTATGCGAGGTAATCGTTCTCGCTAACTAATTCTGCAGCTTTTTCTATTAACCTAGAAGTAATAACTTTAAAATATAGGAATACAGTTCGTATGACCCATCTCTAAACCTGCTAAGTTGACGTGGGTCACCATTGTAGGTCGGAATGATTTTCATCATTTCTCTGCATGCGTTGGCATGTGAGGGTTCCTGCTATTATTTTGTTGCCTTGTAGGAATGCCTAAGGGGGGATCCTAGGAGTCATTTGGTATATAGGTGCATGAACTGGAGGCATATCAGGCTGATATGGTGAATATGATGCTCCGACCTCATCGGAACCACCTGCATCATATCTAACGCTTCCTACGTTTAAGTTAGTCTGCATTCTATTGCCCAGATCTTCCGCATGTTGTATATTTTGCTCGTGGGCTTAAGCTTGAGGCTGAGCCTGAGCTGGAACCTGGGCTTATGCCTTATCCATGGTTTGTTTATCAGCGGCTATTGACTAAAATATTACAGATTAATTTACCTAATAATGATTTAAACCAATTATTTTACAGACAAATATTGAATATGCACTATTAATATTATTTAATTGCGTTAACGTGCAAGGACGAATTCTTAAATCGTGTACTACTTTTATCAGAATTGTGGTACATTCCCTATTACACTTGCAATCAAAAAAATCGACTCAAACGATTTTTTAATTTCATTGTTTTATACCAATCGTGAGATCGAAAAAATATCTGTACCATTTTAAAGCTTACAGTGTAAGCTTTCAATACGGGCATGTTTTTCAGGCAAAGAGCTTCAGTTAATGAAAAACAAGTGATCAAACAAAAATGTGTAAAACTTGGGTGCAAAAATGATTTAACAACGAAAGAAAAAACATTTTCATGACGGAGTAACAATTTATTTTTATGTTTAATACCTGGTGTTACCACCAAAAACCTTTTTCACACAGATCATGCGTCTCTTCATTGACCTTATCAGCTTCTTGATGGTGTCCTGGGGGCATGCTTCCCTTCGACCAAAGCTTCTTTCAGGGCCAAAATTGTCTCCGGAGCGGGATCGCGAGCTCGAACCTTGCGTTTCAGGTAATCCCACATGTGTTCGGAGGTGGCCACTTCAGAGTCGGGATGCCAACTGCGTCAAGGTACTTCTTTGTGACAAGGGGCATTGTCTTGCATCAAATGGAACCCCTCGTCAAAAAACCCGGCGTAGGGGACGACATGGTCTTGCAGGATGTCGGTGATGTACCTGTCTGCATT
This sequence comes from Thaumatotibia leucotreta, assembly GCA_025490895.1. Taxonomy (NCBI): domain Eukaryota; kingdom Metazoa; phylum Arthropoda; class Insecta; order Lepidoptera; family Tortricidae; genus Thaumatotibia; species Thaumatotibia leucotreta. Next base: position 38,150 of record JALPQI010013060.1, read on the forward strand.
CAAACCACCGCCTCGACCTCCGCCTTCAACAAAAACCAGCTCGGTCTGCCCCTCCATGGAAATCCCCGCCCACGTCAAGACGGAACCTCCACCGTAGGCGACTGTTTCAGCGGAACAATACTGGGCGAATCTCTCTCCAGGTCTTCGGTACACCCGTCCTCTTCTGTCGCTGCCATGGAGACACACTCTGCACTCATCGCTGAAGAGTACGTGGCTCCATTCGTCGTAGGTCGCCACGAATTCCTTCCGAGCGTTCGTCGATGCCTCTGAGTCAGTTTGGGCCCAGAAGCAGGTCTTTTCGGGGTAAGATTAGCTTCCTTGAGTCTTCGCCGAACTGTCGGGTGCTAACAGGCACAACCCGGTTCCGCATCAGGTCCCGCTGGATGGAAACAGCGGTACGGTGGCGATTAGCGATGTAACGAATACTCGCCGCCCATTGAATGGTTGTAATCGAGCACGATCTTGGGCTTATATTTATAGCGATCATATTTCTCCTTTCCACCCACTTCGCCTTCCTGGTAAGTTGAAATCATAGCCACTACATTTGTGTCGCGCCACAATAAGACACCCACATCTTTTGAAAAGGATTGAACAATTTCGCCAACGCGCAAATCCGTTTTTGCAAAAGACTTGTTTGCTTCAGGAACAAATTCCCGGTTTACCCGGAGTGTCCCAAAGCAATCAGTGTTTTGGGATTTAAGGTACCGCGCTAATAATGGAGAATTGTAAAAATTATCCATTATTAGTGTGTACCCCAACCCCAGCAATGGCTTTGCCAGTTCTTCGATAACTTGTGCGGTAGCGTTCGATGGCGGTGGAGGCAATGAAGATGCAGAAGCAATAGGCGGTGTAGTTCTGTCAGTATGTCGTGTCGTCTCTGTCTGATCGTCGCCGACTCTGTTAGTACGTATCCTGTCATCTGTATGATCTTCTTTCCCCGCATAGACAAAAAAGCTCCACAAATAGCCCGAGTCGGACTCGCACAGCTCATAACTTTTTATACCAACTAGCGGCCTTGGTGGTAATTTTTTGATCAAACGACAGCCGAACGTGCCATGTGAGGAGCGATTCGTCTATTGCTATGTTTTGCTTTGGAATATACAGCCTGCTGAATTTCTCATTGAGATGATCCAGTACAGGCTGTATCTTCCGAAGCTTTTTCTGTCCAGACGTCAGTCCGTAGGTTTGGTGCGTAAAAGTTAACGGAATATCTTCAATTATCGTCAAGCCCGCGAAGGCCGAAGGCCGAGCTCCGCGTGGGGCCGAAGGCCCGGAGCGTCACGATGGAGGTGCTCTCTGCGCGAGCCCGAGGGCCGAAGGCCCGACGGGCGAGCCCACGCGGTGAAACTGCCCTTCCTAACTGTCTCAATAAGTTCAAATACTTAAAATTTGTTTTCAAGTTCGCTTTCATTAAAAAGTGGTATTTTTACGACCGTGTCGTGTGTGCTAAGGGCATGTGTAGTAACAACATTGAGACTCTGTTACCTTATATTGAGAGTAAAATTTATTGGTCATGGTGGTACTAAGGAAACATCGTGAGCTAACTGTATCTGTTAATAACAGGGCTTTCGCCCTTTTTTTGACCCGAATATTCGGTTCATCCTCATTGGAGAGAGAATTAAAATGTACAATGTACCGTTATAATTGGAATATTGAAACCTCGGTTCTCGGTTTGTTGTCATAATGCTCTCGATGAGGTACGGCGCTTTGATATGAAGTTTCTGTCTTAACTGGAAGTTTAAAGTGACGGAAGTTTAATTGGTTGTGTATTGACCATAACTTCGCGTAACTTCCGGCTAATGCATGATAATTTAAGGCATTGTAAGGTTTGCTTGTACTAGTGAAGTGACTGACGTTACAGGAGCAGAAATGATACTCAAGATAGTTCGTTGTTGAATGATCTTTATTTAAGAGAAAGGGTTTGCTTATGTAGTAATTTAGTTCCATATGATGAAGGTCACATGAAAATAGAAAACGTACATTACCGATAGTCGTGGTGCGCTAGGCACGGGTACAATGGATACATTTAATACTACTCTTATCTTAGTGTGGGTATGTGCACTCAGCCGCATCCACTTATACAGTGTGTAAAAGACATCGTCATTGAAACCTTTAACTCTGCTAGCTAGCTGGACAGGTGCGCGGGCTGCAGCGTTGTCACTAGTGTGCTACCTCGAGTAGCCCCACTGGAAGGGTCGCCATGAAGTGACTGACGTTACAGGAACAGAAATGATACTCACTGTGTTATTATCATATAGTATGCATACTTCCTTTATTTGTTGCGCCTTGAAAATACACCTAGTTCTCTCGCGAGGAAAGCTCGTTTCTCATACGATCAAGTTTTAGGGGTGACACAGTGTCCCTAAGGCTGGCGAGTATATAATTATATTATTTTGACTGGTGATATAGTCTTGTTGTTTTAGTATTTTGTAATGAGTGCTTTTTCTAAACATTAATTCTGGTATATTATTTGGCATTTTTAGGATTTCCACTATGTTTGGTTGCGCATTCCAGTCACGGTGGGATCCGTCATCTTGTGAGTTGCTGTCCTGGTTTTGCTGTTCCATTCGTTTTCTTTGTGCTCTAGTCATCACAGTTATCACTTGCTTTGTCATGTTCTTTAATCCTTCGCTTGTAATCTCGATCCTAGATAACGCGTCTGCAGCTACGTGCTCTTTGCCTTTTAAATATTCCACAGTGAAAACGTATACCTGAAGGCATAGGCGGAACTTGGTTACATCGAGTCGACTCGATGGATTGTTCATGCCAAATAAATAAATTAGGGGTCGATGGTCTGTTACTATTTTTGGTTTGGTAGGACGCGGCGTAAAGGCCTGCTTACTTAAGGTCGCATTTGAACTCTGATTTTGAAGTTCTTGGGCGTTTCTCTTTTGCGCTTGAAATGGCCTGCTATAGTTATAGCTGGTATCTGCCTGTGGTTGAAATTGTTGCAAATATTCATTTATATTTGCATGGTTGCCTCATCATATCGCTCGACTAATTTTGAAAACAATGCTTGGCTGATTGAATCCTTCAGACATCATGAAATTTTTCACCTTGTTTAATTGTTAAATTCAGTTCTGTCTTGAGGTGCTTTTCTGTTCTTTGGCGCCCCGAAAGTGTTGTATTAACAACGCTTTCAGCATCGCAATCACCAGTTTTGTGCGAGGTAATCGTTCTCACTAACAAATTCTGCAGCTTTTTCTATTAACCTAGAAGTAATAACTTTAAAATGTGTGAATGAATACAGCTGGTACGACCCATCTCTCTAATGCTGGAGTACGAAATCGCATTTTCGTAAAAACCTGCTAAGTTGACGTGGGTCACCATTGTAGGTCGGAATGATTTTCATCATTTCTCCTAACGTTGGCATGTGAGGGTTCCTGCTATTATTTTGTTGCCTTGTAGGAATGCCTAAGGGGGGATCCTAGGAGTCATTTGGTATATAGGTGCATGAACTGGAGGCATATCAGGCTGATATGGTGAATATGATGCTCCGACCTCATCGGAACCACCTTCCTCATATCTAACGCTTCCTACGTTTAAGTTAGTCTGCATTCTATTGCCCAGATCTTCCGCATGATGTATATTTTGCTCGTGGGCTTCAGCTTGAGGCTGAGCCTAAGCTGGAAACTGGGCTTGTGCCTTATCCATGCCATCCATGGTTTGTTTATCAGCGGCTATTGATATATATTAAATGACCTAATAATTATTTTACAGATAAATATTGAATATGCACTATTATTATTATTTAATTGCGTTAACGTGCAAGGACGAATTCTTAAATCGTGTACTACTTTTATCAGAATTGTGGTACATTCCCTATTACACTTGCAATCAAAAAAATCGACTCAAACGATTTTTTAATTTCATTGTTTTATACCAATCGTGAGATCGAAAAAATATCTGTACCATTTTAAAGCTTACAGTGTAAGCTTTCAATACGGGCATGTTTTTCAGGCAAAGAGCTTCAGTTAATGAAAAACAAGTGATCAAACAAAAATGTGTAAAACTTGGGTGCAAAAAAACTTTACAACGAAAGAAAAAACATTTTCATGAAGGAATAACAATTTATTTTTATGTTTAATACCTGGTGTTACCACCATAAACCTTTTTCACACATGCCATGCGTCTCTTTATTGACCTTATCAGCTTCCTGATGGTTTCCTGGGGGCATGCTTCCCTTCGGCCAAAGCTTCTTTCAGGGCCAAAATTGTCTCCGGAGCGGGATCGCGAGCTCGAACCTTGCGTTTCAGGTAATCCCACATGTGTTCGGAGGTGGCCACTTCAGAGTCGGGATGCCAACTGGGTCAAGGTACTCCTTTGCGATACGGGCGGTATGACAAGAAGCATTGTCTTGCATCAAATGGAACCCCTTGTCAAAAAACCCGGCGTAGGGGACGACATGGTCTTGCAGGATGTCGGTGATGTACCTGTCTGCATTCAAACCACCGCCTCGACCTCCGCCTTCAACAAAAACCAGCTCGGTCTGCCCCTCCATGGAATTCCACGCCCACGTCATGACGGAACCTCCACCGTAGGCGACTGTTTCAGCGAAACAACACTGGGCGAATCTCTCTCCAGGTCTTCTGTACACCCGTCCTCTTCTGTCGCTGCCATGGAGACACACTCTGCACTCATCGCTGAAGAGTACGTGGCTCCATTCGTCGTAGGTCGCCACGAATTCCTTCCGAGCGTCTGTCGATGTCTCTGAGTCAGTTTGGGCCCAGAAGCAGGTCTTTTCGGGGTAAGGTTAGCTTCCTCGAGTCTTCGCCGAACTGTCGGGGTGCTAACAGGCACAACCCGGTTCCGCATCAGGTCCCGCTGGATGGAAACAGCGGTACGGTGGCGATTAGCGATGTAACGAATACTCGCATACGCATTGGCATTCGCGAATATTCGCATGCTTTAAAATATTCGCATTCGCAAAAAATTTCATTCACATGCCTTAAGGCAGGAAGTACTACATTCTAAGTTGACCTTAATACTGTCTAGGTACAAAAACAAGACAAGAGTCGCCGAAATGCCTGGTTGGTGGCACTGGTGTTCTGGCTTTTAAATATCACGAACGCGTTATGGATCGTGACATTTAAAAGCCGACGAAACACTTTTTTGTACCATGCTTGATTTTTAGCCCTTTCAATGGGGTGCGCAGATAGGAACTGGTCTTTCCTATCCACGCCGCCCATGGAAAGGTTGTAATCGAGCACGATCTTAGGCTTATATTTATAGCGATCATATTTCTCCTTTCCACCCACTTCGCCTTCGTGGAAAGTTGAAATCATGGCCACTACATTTGTGTCGCGCCACAATAAGACACCTACATCCTTTGAAAGACAATTTAGCCAACGCGCAACTCCGTTTTTGCAAAAGACTTGATCGCTTCAGGAACAAATTCCCGGTTTACACGGAGTGTCCCAAAGCAATCAGTCTTTTGGGAGAATTGTAATGTGTACCCCAACCCCAGCAATGGCTTTGCCAGTTCTTCGAAAATTTGTGCGGTGGCGTTTGACAGCGGTGGCGGCAATGAAGACGCAGAAGTAATTGGCGGTATAGTTCTGGTAGTACGTATCCTGTCATCTGTATGATCTTCTTTCCCCGCATAGACAAAAAAGCTATACAAATACCAACTTTAGTGGCCTATGTGGTAATTTTTTGAGCAAACGAGAGCCGACCGTGCCATTTGAGGAGCGATTCGTCTATTGCTATGTTTTGCTTTGGAATATACAGCCTGCTGAATTTCTCATTGAGATGATCCAGTACAGGCTGTATCTTCCGAAGCTTTTTCTGTCCACACGTCAGTCCTGTCATGTCAGTCGTATTGTCAGTAAAATGTAGAAGTCGTTTCAGTAATATGAATCGGTTGTACGTCATCAGGTTATTAAAATATTTTAGAGTGAGATGGATACTCATTTTCCTTGAAATACTCAGCCTCTAGGGTAAAAGGTGCCAGCTCTTGAAGCATGAGTATTGCAAGAAAAATTAGTATCTCCTCTTTATCGGTGTTTTTCCATTTGATCACTCTCGAGTGTTCTGTTGTAATATTGTCTAATTTGTCTATTAAAAAATTGGAGTGTTTATTGGTCTGTTCTACAATTAGGTCTAGCAATTTGTCGTCAAAAAATTTGCGGAATATATCGAGTGGAGTCGTGTTCTTGTCTATTTGAAATGTTGGTCCAGGGGTGGCTGTGAAAATCTCCCGTTTTCCTTTAAATTTGTTGTAGTCGCCTGTCCAGTCAAATGGTCAATTGGTAACTTTGTCGTCATCGCTCTGTCTGCTTCTGCGTCTTCATTTTCCAGCCCTTGGCGGGCATCTTCTGTCAGGTCTGCGGGCAAAACTGCCGACTCTTCGGCAATGATGTCGACGAGATAGAATGGACCAAATTTATAATTTTATTTTTGGGTGAAATTAAACAAATGTTCTTTTACGAAATATTTAAATATTTATTAACAAAGAAGAACTTGCCACATAAATTTATAACCGTGGGTACTTTCTACATTGCCCGTCTGGTTCTCAAACTAAATTCGGTTAATGACCGTTATTACGAAGTTAATTTAAAATTCCTGGTCCGCGAACAGCGAACTCCCCTGTCGCATCGGTGGTGGCGCGCAGCAGGTGGTCACGGGCATAAGATACTGGGATGCTCAGCAAGGCAGGGGACGAAAAGCGTCGACCAGCCGCAACCAGCGGCGGTGGGGAACCTTCGGCGCACTCCAGCAGCCGTAACTTTGCACCATGGAATATTCCGCGTCCAGCATCAGCATGTTTCCTTCGACTGACCATGCCCAATCGTAAGCAAAAGCGAAAGAGAGAGTGCTGTAACAGTGATAGTGAGATGTGCTGAGTCATGGTCACACGGAGGTACATAAAAGCGGGTGAATATGTCATGGCAAGGAAGTAATTATAATTCAAGCCGGCAAGCTAAGCAAGTGCGACTTAACATAGAAGTATGCAATCTTAAGCTAAAATTATATATAACAATTTGCACGGCCACTTAAATAGAAAGGGAAATACACAAACAACTCAATAATCAGAATAAACGCTGTAAGCACTTCCTTAATGCAATAGGTACAAAGATCGGTGCACACAACATACGGACACAATAGGTGAACAAAACAAGGTGCAATTAGCGATATTCGCCAGCCACACCCTAAGGTCTACCCGTTATTTTGAAAAATAGAATAATATTCGTTCAAAACTTACCCGTAACTGGGGTTTAACACAACACTGACTAAAATAGGTAGACTGATCCCTTATGCCCTGGCCACGACATTGGTCTAAGGCGACTGGCTAAGGCGATCAGCGGCGAGCGAATTAAACAAAATCAAGACCGCTAAAGAAGCATGCCACGACAATTCGCTGTGGGCTAAATCGCGCGCGAATTTACTTGCGCGACCGACTAAGGCGACCAGCGGCGCGGCGGGCGGCGAGATTAAACGCACTGGCGGTTTGAGCCACGCCACGAGTCTTCGAGCGGCGCGAACGGCCTTAGCGGCGGCACGTATCGGGCGGAATTTTAAAGATCAAAATATTTTGTTTTATTCGCTCCGAAATGTTGGACACAGAGGCGTTTATAAGTAACATTTTAAATACCCTTTTTTTTGTGTTGCACCTGGACCGAGCCACAGAACCGAACACCTCATAATTGTCGGTGGTGTGTTCTGTTGTGACGTCACACATTTTATA
>JALPQI010013061.1:0-32450 GCA_025490895.1 Thaumatotibia leucotreta
GATGAATTTTCAAAAATCCTTTCTTAGTGCGCCTCTAGACATTATAAAGAATGTACATGCCAAGTTTGAACTCTCTAGGGCCAGCAGTTTGGGCTGTGCGTTGATTTAAGTCAGTCAGTCAGTCAGTCAGGACATTGCCGTTTATATATATAGATAACAACAGACAGAAGTCCAACAAAATAAAAATTATAGCTTTAGCTGCAGTTGAGGTGATCCTTTTTTAAAATGCCCTACAGGGACGAAGCAAAGACGTACCAACTGGCTCACATCACTTTATATAGACATGTAAAGTAAAGGAAAGTTTTACTTGAAAGTTCAGCGGCACTACCCAAGGCGGGATTTGTTTCTGGAAACAAATATTCACTGTCGATGAGGAGTAAAACACATTTTTTTTATCATATTATTACACATTGTATGATTAGCTTAGTAGTATACTCAGAAATAAGGACAATGCAGGAAGCATTTAATTCCTTGCACCTAAGCATTTGTTTATATGCCATTTAGAATAAGACGGAAAGCTCTCACGTCACTCATATATCCTATAGGTATAAATTAATTTAGTCTCATATAATACCTAATGTTAATTACATTCATTCATTGTTAATGTTTGTCTTTGAGATAGTGATATTGTAAGACTGTTGATTACTTAAAAATACCAATTACACATAATTATATTGATTGTTTTATAGTTATTTACTTTGTTTCTATTATCCCTATGCACTGTTACAACCAGCCCTGGGGGGTAGGGATAATTGCAACAAATTCCATCCTTCACTGTGAGCCATTTTTCTGTAAAACTATTCGATGTATGAAGTTTATTTTGGTACCAAAAGATACATGAAATATGTGTCTATTGCACATAGAGATGCAAAGTTTGACAACTGCTACCAAAAAAATAAAAAAAATCAAAAACTGAAAATTGTTACGTTCATACCTGGTCTCCCCTATATGACATCTAATATTTATAATTTATATAGTATTAAGTAGTGTGACTACTGGAGAAAAATTAAAAGTACAAATCAAAATATTTAGTTAATAAATAATTTGATTTGTGCTTTCACAATATGTTCACCCTTATGTATGTTTTTAAGAGACCTATTCAATGATACCCCACAGTATAGGATTACAGCAAATAAAAAAAATCATCCCCCATTTCACCAGTGGGGAAGGTACCCGATAAAAAAATGTTTTCTAGTTTTTATTGTAAGTACCACTTTTTGTTGGCATGATTAATACCTGTACCAAATTGCAGATTCTAGTATTAACGGCCACTGAGCTATGCTGCGGACAGACGGACATAGCGAAAATCTAAGGCTCTTTCGTTACCATTGAAGAGTGACCTAATATATGTCGCTTTCGTTAAAAAGTAAACTATATTTTGCCATTTTGGATACCGAACTCCAAAGTAGTTATTACGCCACAAGTGTGAAAAACATGAAACTCGAAACGAGTGGAGATGTTTTAAATCGACAAGAGTTACGAATTTCGTTTTTGCACGTGTCTAGTACGACGTTTTTTAGTGCAGATGGCCCTCCGAAGTTTTGGACCTGACGTAAAATGACACACTTCTCGCACTACAGCCTAAAAAAGGCACCATCTGTACTAAAAAAGATATTAATTAATCTGACTTGCCAGTCATCATAGTTATTCACTTACCCATGAAAGAACTCGCCAGCCGCGGCGTTTGTATAATTCTGAAATAGTGTGTTCGTTACCCTTTGTGTTTTTCACCTGATGGTCTCATCGGAAGATCAGCGCTGGCTCATGCCAGCATCACGCTGAGACGAGACCATTTCGTGGCTTTCCGCCTTAGGCTGCGTTTCCACCAGAGATGTGCGAGGATGTCTTTTCATACAAATGACACCTCACTCGAGTCATTAATAGGTATCATTTGTATGGAAACACATCCTCGCACACCGTGTGCGTGTGGACTGAGGGACCACTTATATTTTAATGGTGATTGGTATGATGGTGTTAGGTGAAAATTTAGTAGTAGTAGAGAATTATTTTGTAGAAAAATCCTGGAATTTGTAAAGAATTCACTAAAAAGTTATACAGCCAAACGTGTGGTCCCTCAGTTCACACACTGAACCTTACACTTCTGGGCAAGTGTTTAATATGCTGGCTTATTTTAATGTTATACATTTAGTAAAAACATATTTAAACGCATTCGTAATGACCGAAATGTAATTTGGCAATGATTATACACTAAAAAGTCTTCCTTTTTTGGTCCACATATAATAACTAATAAATCGGTACATTCGTACAAAAAATAAATGCATTTTTCTTTGCAAACATTAGTAAAAAACGCAAGGAAGATTGTAAAAGTTAAAGGAAAGCACAACTATTAATCAATTTCGCAAAATTTATATTTGTTTGTGGTCCCTCAGTTCACACACTATGAGTTAATAAAATAATCAAAATCTCCTAAAATATAACCATTATTAAAAGGTTTGTCGTACTGAGGTTTAGTTAAAAAGCTTGACTACATAAATATATATTTTAACGTGGATTGATGGTGTACAATATAAAATAAATTGCTTTTTTAACATTTCCTTAGCAAAGCGTTCATTAGGGTGACCACACAATGAAAAGCGTTTACTAACGTGACGTACCTCATTTTTAAATTTGCTTATTAATATCAAATGGACCAAGGAAAAACTGCATACAGCCAACTACATTTTAGATTCTGTAAACAAAATTACAAAATTAAAAACAACCTAAGTTTATGGGTAAGGCCGCGGATTTTGACGAATGTGACACAGACATAACATAAAAAAAAATACGTTACGTTACCATAAAATGCAACGAAAGTTACTTTAAAGCTCAGCTCATACTGGTATGAACTCTGATTAAATAAAGGTCGTAAAAAAACATATTTTTTATCGCTAAATATTTGTTTTTATCAAATATAATAATCAACCCATATAATGTAAATTCTCATAGTAATAACTTAAATTAACAGTATTTATAAATGTTTTAATGCCATAATCTTTGGAACTAAATAAACTAAAATAAATCACCATAAATGCTTAAATGGAAATTGAACTGTTATTAATTAACACTAATAAATGCGTTAATAATGATATCATCATCATCATCATCATCATCATCATCATCTAGTCCTAGCCGATTTCGGCCACGGCGACTGGTTACACTGGTTGTTGAGCGTCGTTCATGTGCTCTCAGGTGACTGATGTAGCCAATCTTTGCAGTACCCCTCAGCACCCCTCCAATAAAATGGTAATTAATGACCGCAGGTGGCCTGGTCTTCAACTCGTTGCGCCTAAGATCGAGTTGCACGCATCTTTCATTTTCAAAGTCTTGCACTTTGCTCTGCACTGTACGCCTCCATTTCGGTCGATCTTGGGCTAAAGTCTCCCATTGTGAAGGTTCCAGGTCGCATCTCCGCATATGCCGCTTTAGCACATCCTTATACCGTAGGAGTTGGCCGCCCTGATTTCGCTTGCCGTCCTGCAACTCCGAGTAAAAGATGCGCTTAGCAACTCTTTCTTCAGACATACGGGAGACATGCCCACACCATCGGAGCTGTCGCCTCATCAGAGTATGATATAGTATTACATTAGCCCTAGGGGGTTAAAATTACTCACTGGAAAAAACTGAGTACTTATAAAAACGCAAATCAAAATACCTAAATAACAAAATAATTTGATTTGTTTCGCAAACACTTGTTACAGTATGCTGTCATTCAAAATCTAATAAAACTCATTTAAATTAGTAAATTTCTGTGTGCGCTTCCCTTTATCACATATTTTCGTTACGTAACATAAAAAATACGTTACGTTTTGTAAAAATGTAACGTATTCGTAACGTAAGTGTAACGTATATTTGAAAAAAGGTTGATTATCTTGGTAAATAATTGCAATCTGAACATAATAATACATGCTACTGACGTTTAAAACTACACCCTTTCGTATGCAAAAACAGCCGTTTCATAATAATCACTACTTACCGTGAAAATCACACTACCACTTTAGAGGTTTTTTGCTAAAACTTTCGCCGCGTGCACTGTGACAACCATTTGTTAACGAATTAATGTGAGTGAGTGTGCCTATGGGTGTTGCCCTACTAGAATAAGAGTTCCTAGTGTCGATAAACAAATGTCTACCAACATTGGCTTAAATATGACCTTAAAAAAGCGTTACGAAAGTTTCGTAACGTAAGTTTGGAATTGGTGACCCAAAAAGTAAAGGGAAAGAAAACAGCAAAATTGTTCACATATCATAAGTCCTTAATGAACGAAGCAATCGTTTATCATTATAATTTGGTTTAAAAACAAACATTTAATGCTGACAAGTCTAAAATTATGAAAAAAAAAGGTTTTAAGTACTCGTAGTCGAAAAAATTACTCGACTTTCGTTACGTTTTTGGCAGAAATATTTATTTATGAATTTTAAATAAAGTGCTAAATTAGCTATTTCATTTGATTACATGTAACTGTGCATAGGGGAATATTTTAAAATTGATCAGAGTTCTCTAGATGTTATCAGTTTTTTTTTATGAGCAAGACAAATTTTAAGCTCCGAATTCGTCAAAATCCGCGGCCTTACCCTTATGGTATCAGGTTTGGTGCGGTAAAACATGTAGCTCGAATATACTTGTCCTGCGTATTATGTTTAAAAAATAAAAAGGCGGCAAATTAACTTGACTTAACTTTTTTCAGTTCGCTCTTAGCGGCCGCGGTTAGCGATCGTCTTGCGCGCTGATAAGAAACCAGTTTGTGCGCACGAATCTACACGATTTAACTAGCCGCGAATATAACTAAATAAAACTATTCATCGTATGTAAAACGCTCATAACGTTAATATGAAGTGTAAAACTTGTAGTGAACCAGTGAATGATGGTGTGGACTGTGGCAGTTGTCGTGGTCATTTTCACTTTGGGTGTATCGGTATAGTGGAAACCACCTACCGAAAAATGAACCTGGATCGAAGAGCAGGAATACGATGCCAGAAATGTCGTACCGGCACCGACAGTTCACAGGATGTGTCCACCGTCCTCCAGGAGCTAAGGGGTTTCAGGGCAGAGTTCAACGAGACTAGATCAGACATTGAGCGCATCTCCAGTTCTATCGACTCCTTAAATGCAAGATGGACCCAGATGGAATCCCGGTTTTCTACTTTGGAAGATAGAGTTGTTGTTTTGGAGAATAGTGTGAAAACTACTTCTAAGTTACAGTCGGAACTTGCCAATTCTAACCAAACAATACATAACCTACAAGTTGAATTGCATGTGCGCGATCAAAATGCACGATTAAATAACGTCGAGATATCTGGAATACCGTATAAAAAGGGTGAAAATCTTTTAATGATACTGGACGCTGTTTACAAAAAAGTAGGTGTACATCTAGAAGGAAACGAGGTTGATTCTATACAGCGCGTCCGCCGTTTTATCAGCAGAAATACCAATCGTGTCGACTCCAACTCGGATGGTGACGCGACGGGTGAAAGGGCCGCCGGTACCAATGAGAAGGATCTACGACCTCCCGCGATCATAGTGAAGTTCACCAGGCGGCTGTGCAAGGACCGGCTGCTGGCGGCAGTGCGCGCGCGTCGCGGCCTCACCACCGCAGACATCGGCATGGAGGGACCGGCTCGCGCCTTATTCATAAGTGACCACCTCACGCCGATAAACAAGCTGCTTTTGAAGCGCGCCAGGGAAAAGAAAGCTGAACTGCAGTATGCATACCTATGGACGCGCGATTGCAAGATCCTCATGCGCAAGACCGACACTTCAAAAATTTTCGCGATAAATAGTGATTCGGATCTTTTAAAGTTAAAATGACTAATTGAATGTTATAGGCATAAATATATTAGAAATATGTATACGTTCGTATTTAAACGTAATCGTTACAATGATATGCTCTGTTTTTACCCTTTGCCTTTAAAGGTGCCTGCCAGATTATTTCTTGTCTATTTAGTGCTAATACTGCTATTCATTGTATTCATTAACTTTGTGTTTACTGCGGTTATGAATAGAACTGCACACGCGTTACATTACTATGAATGCTGTCGTTATCTCGGCGTATTATTATATGTACCTACAAACGGCCGCCGCCTACGAGTACGAAACGCTTTGCATGCTAATAAACAATATGTTTGTTTTTATATTTTGTTATTATCGAATGCCTTAACAACTGCACCCAACCTCAATAATGCATTTATAGTACTGCTGTTAATTACACACACTTTATTTATATGTATATGCCAAGTATGCCAACCTCTTATAGTTAAATTAATTCAATTAAATATTATTTCGGATAGTAAAGATAGATAAGGTATTCAACGGCTATTATCAGAACGTACGGGGACTACGCACTAAATCACATAATTTCTTTTCAAAAGTCGCCCTTGCCGATTACGATTTTATTTGTATCACTGAGTCCTGGCTGACCTCGAATTTTTATGACAGAGAATTCATCGATGAAAGGTACATGGTATATAGGTGCGACCGTTCGTCGGCCTTGAGTGTCGGCGGCCAGTCGTCGGCGTGCTGGTGGCGGCGCGCCGCGAGCTGCAGCCGCTGCGCCGCGCCCGGCCCTGCCCCTCGTCGGCGCACGCGGAGTGTGTTTGGATATCGCTCCCTATTTGTAGTTCTTCTCAGCGTAAATATTTAAATATAGCATGTGTATACATTCCGCACGGACCTAACCATAAAGATGCTGTCGAATCATTTTTTTTTTTTTTTTTTATTTATTGTTCGGAGAACCAACAGCTTACAATACAGAGTAGCAATACAAATTAAGAAACAAACAGCCAATTATAGGTTCCCACCAGTAGTAACAGGTTAACAAACAAATGGTGGCTAGTACTAAATTAACACTATCGTATATCAAAGCAAACTTATTACTAAATATACGTATATAAATGCAACAATCGGTATAAGTAGTATATAATGTCAACAATAACAATCTGAACAACATGTTATCGCCCGGCTTACTCACTTAACCAACTCGTCTGTTAAGATCCGCCTTATGGTTGTTGTGTTGCAATTAAAAACATCAATGTCTCGCTTCCTCGAGAATTCATTTAGGCTTCTACCAGCTCGTAATAGAAAGCTATTTTTCCTATAATTACGTGATGTTAGTGGGATTGATAAGGGAGGGAAGTATCTTTTAGACCTAGATGGAGTATTGAAGGAAAGCTTGGCGAGCAATTCGGGACAATCAATATTGCCATTCGAAATGCTAAGTAAATAAGAAATATCAGCAATTTGGCGACGTTTATATAAAGGAATAAGATGATGTTTTTTACAAATATTTTCGTAATTAGATGAATTATAAGTGGTATTTAGTTTAAAGCTGAGATATTTTACAAACTTTTTCTGTATACGTTCAATTCTGTTAACATAAGTATTATAAGAAGGGTTCCAAATCTGAGACGCATATTCCAGTTTGCTTCTGACATACGTACAATAGAGGATCTTTATAGTTTTAATTTGAGTGAAATGTTGGCAACTACGCATAATAAACCCTAGAGTCTTACTAGCACTGGCTACTATATTGTCTACATGAGTATCAAATAAAAGCTTAGAATCATGGATGACTCCAAGGTCCCTCATACATGACACAGGTTCGAGAACATGATTATTAAGCTTGTATGCCGTCGGGATTGTACTACGTTGTCTAGTGAAAGTTAAGGAAAAACATTTGGAGACATTAAGGTCCAATCTATTATTTTGGCAATATGTGACAAGACGACTGAGATCTTCTTGTAAAAGTGCGGAATCTGCTAATGACTTAACTCTCATAAAAATCTTCATATCGTCAGCAAAGCACAGCAACTGGGCAAACTGGAAGCAATCGCTGATATCATTAACAAATACATTGAAAAGCAAAGGCCCCAGCATTTCTGGACATAACCTCACGACTCATTCTGATGACTCTGCACGATGTATTTCTGATCACTGGAGACTTCAACATATCTCATGCCGAATGGTTAGACGAAGGTTCCGGTGTACTATCCTTAAGTCGGTCTAGTAATCTTTTAGTTCAATTTATACATGATTTTATGGCGCTCAGTAATTTAAAGCAGTTTAATAATATTGTCAATGTAAATAACCGCGTCCTTGACCTCATATTTAGTAGCGACCTTTGTACGGTCACCAGGTGCAGATTTCCTTTGACTCCAGAAGATATGCATCATGCGGCTTTATGTGTAAATCTAAAACTAAATTATACCACGCAAATTAAACATGCTAAAACTCTTATATATAAATTCTACTCAGCAAACTATGATAATATAAATTCTGAGTTATTAAATATTGATTGGTACGCGTTTTTCAATAGTTTAAATTTAGAAGAATGCGTAACTAAGTTTTATAATATGTTATACACATTAATAGAAAAACATGTACCTCACCATTATTCTAAAAACTCATGCGCAAATTATCCTGTATGGCACACCAGATCATTAAGAAAAATTTTGAAAGAAAAACGAAAATATCACAAATTATGGAAATGTTATCGTAACCCGCTAGATTATGAAAGTTTTAAAATTTTAAGAAAAAGAGCAGAAGCGGTAGAAAAAGAATGTTACAAAAATTATATAGCTAGTTCTGAAGATAAAATAAATTCAAATCCAAAATATTTTTGGAAATTTTTTAAGTCTTCAATGTCAAATAAAAGTTTACCACAAACAATGAGGTACAGGGGTACTTCTTTATCAGATGGGGAGAGTATATGTAATATGTTCAACGATCACTTCCAATCAGTCTTTGAAAAATCCACTCAGCCACCTCTCGACATAGACCATCTGGAACCACCACCAAACCCAGTTTTTTACTTCAGCACAATCATTTTGAGTAAAGAAATTGTACTTAAATATCTTAAGTCCGTGGATATCAATAAAGGCGCTGGACCAGACCGTATACATCCGTTATTTATTAGTAAGTGTGCTGATACTTTAGTGGATCCTGTCACCAAAATATTTCAGCTATCTATTAAGGAGGGGGAGGTCCCAAAAATCTGGAAAACTGCTTGGATTACACCTGTACCAAAGGGTCCTATAAGTGAAGATATTGAAAAATATAGGCCTATCTCTAAATTATGCCAATTCGGTAAAATATTAGAAAAAATTGTTACCGATCAATTATCACACGCTGTCCGACGACATATTAATCCGAATCAGCATGGGTTGTATAAAGGTCGAAGTGTGGAGAGCAATCTCTTGTCCTTTAGTGAAGTAATACGAGACGCATTGGATAATAAATACCAAGTTGATGCAATATATACAGACTTCGCTAAAGCGTTTGACAAAATTTCTTATAATACACTTTTGTTGAAACTTTGGAACCTTGGCGTCCACGGCGATCTTTTTCGGTGGGTAAAATCTTATATAGAAAATAGATCCCAAAGTGTTGTACTCGGTGGTTTTTCATCTGTCTTCAAAATAATAACTTCTGGTGTGCCTCAAGGATCCCATTTGGGCCCATTATTGTTCATCTTGTATATAAATGATCTCACAGACTGTTTAACAAACTCAAAAGCTCTTTTATACGCAGATGATACTAAAATATTTCGGGTCATTAAGACAGACGTCGACTGTGCTCTTCTACAGGAAGATTTAATTAGACTTGAACATTATTGCACTAAAAATAATCTGTTCTTAAATAAAGACAAATGTACTGTTATTACTTTCACGCGGAAAAGGGATCCTATATTTTTCAATTACCAACTTTGTAGTAACACTCTAACGCGACAGTATAACATACGTGACCTAGGTGTATTAATGGACGCAAAACTAACCTTTAATCCTCATATTGACCATATCTTAAACAAGGCTTACAAACAATTGGGATTTGTTCTACGCGTGGCAAAACCCTTTCGGAAACCTGTCACTTATAAACTTCTTTATAATAGTTACATTCGTAGTAGACTGGAATTTGCCTCTGTAGTGTGGAATCCTTTCTTTAAAGTCCATAAGACTCGAATTGAGAGACTTCAGAAAAAGTTCTTAAAGATTCAGATTCAGATTCAGATTCAGATTCATTTATTTCATGTATAGAAAATTACATAATATGCATAGTTGTAGCGATATAAGAATATCTAACATGATCGTCAAATGAAAAATAATAATAATAACAAAGTAATCAAATAAAAAATGCAATAAAATAAAATAAAATTATAGCTCCCAATAAGGATTGTCTCAAGTGAAAAATAAAAAATAAAACAAAGTAAGTAAGTATGAAAATACTTATACAATGATCAATGATATGCAATGAAATGAATTAAAATGTCAATTACTAAATAAATTACACCACAACAATAATTACAAATTAAAATTGGAACAAAGGAATATGTATAAAAAAAAAAAAAAAAAAAAAAAAAAAAAAAAAAAAAAAAAAAAAAAAAAAAAATCTCCCAATAAGAATCGTCAATAGGTACACAAAACAATAATTAAAAGTAGATATGAGCTCCCAATAAGGATTGTCAACAAAAAACAATGTCAATAATAATAATAAAATACAATAATATTATAAATTTAATTCCATGTATTCTTTCACAGAATACAGAGGGTTTTCTAACAAAAGGTTTCTCAATTTGCGTTTAAATGTTACGTCAGATGTTTCTTGCCTTATATCGGCAGGTAGGCGCTCAAAATACGTGGGGCCGATAACTCGTGGATTCCTCGTTGAAAGTGCCATGCGACGTGGAACAGTTCTTAGGCGTCCCGTGTTTCGAAGTAGTTTCCCCGAGCAGTTTACTCGAGGAAACTGGGACATATTATTTCTCACAAACATTAACATGTCGAACATGTGTTGTGAGTAGTGAGTCATTATGCGTTGCGAAATGAATAATTCTTTACAGGGGTGTCTATGCTTCACTCCAGCAAGTGTGCGAATAGCTCTTTTTTGCACGACGAGGACTCTTCTAGCATCTGTGGAATTACCCCAGATGAGTGTGCCATACGACATGATGGAGTGAAAATGAGCATAATACACCTGCTTTAGAGCTTCACCCGAGATAAGCGGTTTTAGTTTTCGCAATGCAAACGCAGCGCCACCCAACCTCTCGCACACATTATCGACATGGCACTTCCAGTTTAGATTAGAGTCGACTATAAACCCAAGGAATCTACTCGCGTCGCAAAGTGGTAGCGGACTGTTGGCAATACAGGGAGGTAATGGAGTCTTTCGGCCAGAAAACAGCATTATGTTTGATTTGGAGCAATTTAATAGCAGGCCGTTCGCAGAAAACCATGCCTGTAACTGCTCACAAGCATTGCTGATCTTCAAACTTAGCTGATCGTAAGATTTTGCGCTGACCAACACAGTTGTGTCGTCCGCAAACAAAACAGACAAACCGGCTACAATGTTTGACGGCAGGTCGTTTATGTACAGCAAGAACAGAGTGTTTCCGAGGGCGGAGCCTTGCGGAATACCGACATTTACGAACCCCGTGTCAGATCGTAGCTGTTTGCAGTCTGTGAGCAGTTTCACGACTTGTTTGCGGCCCGACAGAAAACACGTGAACAATTTAAGAGCATTATCTTGGACGCCATAGAGTTTCAATTTGTTTAGTAGTAATGCATGGCTAATTACGTCAAATGCCTTTGACAGATCACACAATATTCCAGCCATCTTGTTTTTGTCATCCAAACCAGTCACTATACAATCAAACATCCTGTATGCCGCGGTAGTTGTAGACATTTTCTGTCGGTACGCAAATTGATTGTCCGTTAGCAGGTGGTTTGATTCCAAGTGACACATTAGCTGAGCTGACAAAATGGATTCAATCATTTTTGATACAATTGGCACAATTGTGATAGGCCTATAGATATTGATGTCGCACCTGTCTCCCTTACCCTTAAAGACAGGACACACCCTGGTATTTTTCAAAATATCAGCATATGTCCCATCTTCAAACATAAGGTTTATTAGCACGACAAGTACATCACCAATAACCGGCCATATGCATAAGAGAAGATTGGGTGAAATGTCAAAGGAGTCGACAGTTCCACTCTTCTTCAGCGTATGGCGTAACGCTCCGTCTAAACAATCACGAGTGATGACAGGTAGACTGAAGGAGGGCGCGTTTGACGTTCCTAGAAAATTGCGTAGGTACCTAGTAGATGTCGACATACTACTTTCTATGGCGTTTTTATTCGCGACTCCGAGGAAATGGGAATTGAATGCATTCGGAATATCTCTGTCCTCTATTTTTTGGTTGGTAATGGGGTCGCGTAAAGAAATGCTTTGGGATTTCGACTTAACTCCCACTTCTTCATTTACTATCTTCCAGATTTCTTTTGATTTATTATTACTGTCTGTGATTCTATTTTCAATATACTTTTGGCGGGCTTGTATTGTTTTAGTCTTAATTAGGTGGGAGTAATGGTCAATACATTCTGTCAGAATAAGGTTGTTAGGGTATTGACGTCTCATTTCGTGAAGATCGCTATGTTTCCTGATTAATTCGGCTAATTCATCACTCAGCCATGGAACCATCGATTTATTTTTACACCTAAACTTCTTAACCGGAAAATGAATGTCAATATAATGCGTTATAATATTAATAAATTTAGCAAATTTGTAATTAATGTCAAAATCATTATCGTATATAAAATTAAAATCATAATTTGAAATGTCAAAATAAAATAATGGCATTTTTTCTTTACTAAACGCCCTACGCTCAACCACTTTGCCTTGTGTGCTATTAAAACTACCCTGTATCGTTAATTCAAATCGTTGCGCGTTATGATCGCTTATTGCGGTATCCACTGGTGACGCGGAGACCGCGTTGCCCGCGCAGTTCGATATTCCACAGTCAATGGATGACGAACAATGTGCTGTTTCACGCGTTGGAAATGAAATTATATTCTGACACATATACGAAGCTAACATATCGTTCATACGCCGTTTCATGCTATTATCAGTTAGATAATCTACATTATGGTCGCCCATAATAAGAAACCTTTTGTTTTCGTCAGTAATTAATTTTAACAATAATTCAAATTTATCCAAATAAATTTCAAAGTTGCCGTTGCCAGTTCTATATAATACAATAATAATCATTTTTAATCGCGTAATTTCTATAGCCGCATATTCAAAATGATATTGCACGACTAAGGTGTTTAAATCGTTTCGCTCCTTATAATCTATACCGCGCTGTACATATAGCGCAGTACCGCCGTGGGCGATGCGCGTGCGACAGTAATAATTTGCGAGCGAGTACCCTCTTAGTTTCACTCGTGCAATCTCATTTTTACGGCACCAAATTTCACTAAATCCGATTACATGTGGTTTTTCTTTACTCGTTAAAAGGTCTATTAGTGCAGTTTTACCATTAATTGATCGAACGTTTTGGTGTAAAATGACAAATTTCGGATTTATGTTGATATCGGTACGTTCCATGTTGCTAACGAGTTTTTTGCCTGAACAATGTTGAACAATCGAATCGAAACTCCACTTGGCCAGTTATTGATGTCCTTTACTATTTTCTGTTTGTCTGCTGGTACATCGAGTCGGAACGACGCATATTTACCCCTGGTAACCACGAGCTGCTCACACACAGGCGTCGAGATGCCCATTCGCTGAACATGTTGGATCACGTCGTTTGCGGTGGTGTCCTCACTGAGGTTGAAGACATGTAGGCTACTGACCCTGGGACCGGCAGCACGAAGGCCCGAGGCACCTGGCTCACCAGACGTGCGGCATGTGGAAATGGTGTGCGTGGGTTTGGGCGCTGGTGGTGCAGCCGTCGCTGATGGTGCGAGTGTATACCCCTGCGTGTTTTGGTTCGATGACTCCATTGGCAGTGGCAACTGTGGTATTATCAGTGGTGAAGAAATTGCCAACGATTGAGTCTCTCCTGGTGGTGCGCACGAAGTAGCCACATGTTCAGCAGCAAGCGGACTGGCTCGCTGATGCTGGTTTATTTTTGGGGCCATACGACACTGCCTTGTACGGCGCTTCTGGGGTACAGACTCAGGTGGATTTGCTACTGGTACGGTCGGCACGAGTGTATTCGGGGGCGGCGGTGTCATAGTTGGATTGTCGTTTTGATCACCGGACAGAAAGACGATACCTTCGGGTCCAGACTCGTTGTGTGAGAGGTGCTGATTCATTGGTGATACGTGAAGTGACAGTGCTGGAGGCTGATTTGTGCCCGTCACCGCCCTCAAGATGGTTATGATACTCTCATTTTGCCTGGTGAGTAGATTTTGCTGCTCCATAATGGTATTGTTACACCGATCCAAATTGTCTTTCATCTCGGTAATTTCCAACTTAAGATTATTAATAGTGTCCACCAACCTGATAACCGCCGCCGCATTTGTGGTAACTTTACTCTTTGTAGGCGCCATTTCACTCGATTTTAATCAACCTTATATGTCAAAATACTAAAATAATCCAAAATAATGTGAAATGTCAATTAAAAATGCATTAAAATAATTAAAATTAATATAAATACGGAGAGCAGTTTGAATTTAGACTGTTAGCGTTAACAGCGCCCTCTAATATAAGGCATTAGAATTTAGAGTGGGTGGTAACTACGTAGACTATGCTTCCTCGGCTGCGAATCATAATATCCAGCCGCTTACACTTAGGCGTTCTTGTACCGATTTGGTATATTTATTCAAAATTATGAATAATATTGTAGACGCTCCCGATTTATTACATAAAATTGGTTTACGTGTCCCCCGTAGATATGAACGCAGTTGTCGAAATAAGGCATTATTTAGCATTCCTAACAGCAGAACGAAACACGCTCGGCATTCATATATTGTTCGTACATGTAAGCAATACAATGAAAAATGCATGGACGCAGATTTGTTTGGCAGTTCTTTAGGCACCTTTAAGAGAATCATTTTATCATTGTTAAAATAACGGATATCTTACTTACTTGTTAATTGAAGTTTTTATTATTATTATTATTTTCTCTTAACACTTTGTTATTAACAACTACAACTTACTTTTATATTACGTTGATATTTGTACATCAGGAAACTATTGGTCTGTTAGTAAAATAATTTGTAGCTATTAGCTAAGTCACTCATATGTTATTTAAGACTGTTTGTTTCTAAATAAATAAAAAAAAAAAAAAAAAAAACTTGAATTGATGTGTTTGGTTTGTTATTGCTGTATTTGCAAATTAGCATTGTGTTGCAATGGATTTGTTATTTATACTCCTATTTTCCGGGTTGTTGATCAGGTAAGTACCTGCATTAAGCAGCATTATATTCTAATAGTATGGTTTTTCAGGTTTCCCATCATTTGCTAAACAACTTTTCTGAAATAACTAGAGCGATTTTATTACAATTGAAAAGTATTGCTTACTCATTACGGGTAGTAGGGAGCAAGGGGCGAAAGGCACCTTTTCATTTCGAATAAATATGTACATAAAAATAGGCGGGAGTAATACAGTACGTATTTTCATTACTCCCTAGAAGGCATTAATCGCGTCGAATCCGCGATTTAAGGAAAATTAACCCACTTGCGCACCCGAACTTGAAATATTAGTGAGCGATCCCTGTGTTACCTCTTCACGCTTAAACCGCTAAACGAATTTAGATGAAATTTAATAAGGTCATAGGCTTATAAATATTGTTTCTAAAGATTTAACGCAGAGGAAGTCGCGGGTAAAAGCTAGTAATATATATGTAGGACAATTTGTCATGTAGGAAGTTATTTATAAAATGAGCATTGTAGGAAATTGCAGGTTTGTGAATCGTTGTTTGTTAAATAGTTATTTCAGAAAAGTTGTTTAGCAAATGATGGTAAACCTGACAAATCATACATCATCATCAGCCTATGATAGTCCACTGCTGGACGTACACCGTAGGCCTCTCCTATTAACTTTGCGTATAGACGCATTAGGAGATAAGTGCCCATAATCGCCACGCTGGGCAAGCGGATTGACGATCGCAGTAATGTGTCCACTACGATGACGCCGCTGCCCATCATCATTCTTTTATCAAATACCTAATGATCAGTGACACTTTTACGACACCCGCAGGAGGAGTTGGGGTGGTGACAAATGTATTCTTACTGCCGTCACCACACGGCCATACTATTAAAATAGAATGCTGCTTAATGGAGGTACTTACCAGATCAACAATCCGGAAAATAGGAGTATAAATAACAAATAACAAACCAAACACATCAATTCAAGTTAATTTGCCGCCTTTTAATTTTTTAAACATAATACGCAGGACAAGTATATTCCAGCTACATGTTTTACCGCACCAAACCTGATACCATAAACCTAGTTTGTTTTTAATTTCATAATTTTGCTTACAGAATCTAAAATGTAGTTGGCTGTATGCAGTTTTTCCTTGGTCCATTTGATATTAGTAAGCAAATTTAAAAAGTTGAATTTAAAAACGAGGCACGCACGTCACGTTAGTAAACGCTTCATTGTGTGGTCACCCTAATGAACGCTTTGCTAAGGAAATGTTAAAAAGCAATTTATTTTATATTGTACGCCATCAATCCACGTTAAAAAATATATTTATGTAGTCAAGCTTTTTAACTAAACCTCAGTATGACAAACCTTTTAATAATGGTTATATTTTAGGAGATTTTGATTATTTTATTAACTCATAGTGTGTGAACTGAGGGACCACAAACAAATATAAATTTTGCGAAATTGATTAATAGTTGTGCTTTCCTTTAACTTTTACAATCTTCCTTGCGTTTTTTACTAATGTTTGCAAAGAAAAATGCATTTATTTTTTGTACGAATGTACCGATTTATTAGTTATTATATGTGGTCCCTCAGGGACCAAAAAAGGAAGACTTTTTAGTGTATAATCATTGCCAAATTACGTTTCGGTCATTACGAATGCGTTTAAATATGTTTTTACTAAATGTGTAACATTAAAATAAGCCAGCATATTAAACACTTGCCCAGAAGTGTAAGGTTCAGTGTGTGAACTGAGGGACCACACGTTTGGCTGTATAACTTTTTAGTGAATTCTTTACAAATTCCAGGATTTTTCTACAAAATTATTCTCTACTACTACTAAATTTTCACCAAACACCATCATACCAACCACCATTGAAATATAAGTGGTCCCTCAGTCCACACGCACACCGCACACCTCTGGTGGAAACGCAGCCTTATTCATAAACATCTTCTAACTTAGCAAGCCGGTAAGTTTAGTATTGTTTGTTCCTTTCGGTCTTATCAATGTGTCCATAAGAGCGAAAGGGACAAAAATACTTTGCGGCTCGGCTTGTTAAGTTAGGGAGACGTTTATTAATAAGGGTCGGTATCAAAACGACTGGTTTCTCAAAACGACCAGAACCACATAAAGCCTAGATCGCAAAACGACCACATCTGCAAAACGCCTGTATCTCGTAATGACTTTCTAGTAAAACGACCACAAAGCATAAAGTCTGAATATCAGAACGGCTAACTATCAAAATTACTTGGTCGCAAAACCGACCACTTCGCAGAATGTATAGATCTTAAAATGCCCTAATAGCAAAATAACTAGATCTTAAAAGAACTTCATAGTGAAACGACTACAAGTTATAGTAGCAAAACGACTAGTTATCAGAATAGCAACTACATAGACTATTAAATAATCTCTAATCTCCAGCTCTAGGCTGTGGGAACTATATATGAAAAAGGCGTTTAGACAAGTTTATTTTTCTTTTAATCGCTGTTTTTCCTACATAAACTTCGGCACACATACACATCATCAGCTTATCTCAGTCTACTGCTGGACGTAGGTTTCTTCTATTAACTATGCGTATAGATGCATTACGAAGTACCTAAATGCCTATAATCGCTACGCTAGGCAAGCGGATTGGCGATCGCAGTAATGTGTCCACTACGATGACGCTACTGCCCATCATGAATCTTCTATTAAAGAATGATCAGTGAAGAGTTCAGGTGGTGACAAATGTATTCTTACTGCCGTCACCACACGGCGACAACCAAGTTACACAATAAAACACATATTTATATCGAATAGAAAAAAATTGTTTATCATTACTTAAATTGCATATACCAGGGAATTATGAATACTAATAAAAATAAAATTTTAATACCTATATACTTCCTGAACATAAAATATTATTGGACTTATGTTGTCCTCCGTAGTACCTAAGCATTTTTAAATTGAACTTGATCTCCGAAATATTTTGCAGAAATTGGAAACAAATTTTAAATATTGGATATGCATACACCTATCAAAGAAAAACAGACCAAGATCACCAACGTCCGCGGTGGGAATCAAACCCACCAGCTTTCGCGGCTGATGCCTGTACCGCCTAGTCTTGAAAGGTATTGCATTATACCCGAGATAATTATTTGGTGGTTGCTAAGATCCAGTGGCAGAGCGCTTTATCTATATTTCTTTGGTATAATATTCATGACGTCCAATATTTATAATTTATATAGTATTAAGTAGTGTGACTACTTGGGAAAAAATAAAAACGCAAAACTAAATACTTATTTAGTTAAAATAATTAATTTTATTCGAGTTTCACAAAAAACTTCATATTGTGAACAAATTATGTCTGAAACACGAGAGATACTTATTTATTGCGATAGTATGACGCGGATGGAATAGTTTCATGTTATTTTACTAACAAGACTAATTGCTACCATGCCATTCTGAGATTAAGTTCATTTGCGATGTAGGTATTTTGCTATTAGGGCATTTTAAGATATGTACCTTCTGCGAAGTGGTCGTTTTGCGAACAAGTAATTTTGATAGTTAACCGTTCTGATATTCAGACTTTATGCTTTGTGGTCGTTTTACTAGAAAGTCATTACGAGACACAGGCGTTTTGCAGATGTGGTCGTTTTGCGATCTAGGCTTTATGTGGTTCTGGTCGTTTTGAGAAACCAGTCGTTTTGATACCGACCCATTAATAAGTGGGTTTGTTTTTTTTATAGCATGTGACTTTGTTTAGTTAAATGTTACAATCTACGAATAAATGTGTCACTGCACATGGAAAGGCACCTTGTCACGTCCCTTAAAACAGACATTGTGTTCTTTAATAAAGTGCGTTTTAAACACCGTGACACAAATTATTATTATATTCTATTCTACGCCAAAAAGGGGTAAAGAAAACATAAAATCGTGTCCATACACTTTATTTTCACAAGATAGAGAACATCAACAAATCTCTTAAGAATTATATTAACGAAAGACTAAACGGGTGACCCCGGCTGCATACATTACTATTTACAACAAGCTCTTTGGCTATACAAAAGAAAATATACACAGAAACCATATAAAATAATATACAATAAAATTGCGAACCGAAAGGCAAAATAACGAATTTAAAATTATCAATAAAATTTCAACATTTAAAAATATTTTTAAAAATACAATTGTACAGAAAGTGCAAGTAAATTCTAATGTGCATTTTTACATTTTCGAATACTGACGTCGGTAAACGATTTATTGCTAAAATTTACAGAAAAAACTTATTCGCTTTTAAATACAAACGAGAGATTGAAAATATTGAAGATTCGTTGAAAAACTAATGTCAAATGATACATAGACCGAGAGATAGTGTCGGTAATTCTACGTGATCGAGTTTGAAAAATCTTTGCCAATCGGAGTGACAGATTCAACGCATGTCACTTAAATATCATATGAAGGAATACCCATTTCAAAATATTTAGTACGCACTTCGTAACTTTTCTCTACCGCTTAATAACTTTCTCTGAATCGATTCACGTTTCGGATTTAATATTGTAAAGCTAATCAGAACATACTAAAGTTTCTACGAGTACCTAATTTGTCTAAACGTTTTTAAACCATGATTCTAGGGTAATTAAATGATTTTCCGCTTTTAATGAGGGTTTTCGTAATTTTTTCTGCCATTAGGCAGCGCTACTTAGGCGTGAAGGCCAAACAGCTGTCAGATTCATATATACTGAACATAAAATATCTAAATTCGATTGTATTTAGAAGTTTATTGATTTTATAATGAATTACGACTAGAAAGCAGCCGCTGGACTGAAGATTGAGCTCTAAAACAGGGTCGCAAAGACACTGGTACTAACTAAAATACTAGAACTTTTTTCATTTCATTGGAATTGACATAGAGCAGATTTTTTTATTTATTTTAGATAACAATATTCCTAGTTATGGTTTTAAGACAAATATACCAAAAAATACACAGTAACTTAAATTCGTGTAATTATTTTGACAGTTCTTCCGCGACAGTGCTGCCATCTCACAGTCCTATAGCGGCAGAAAAAGTCAAAAACCCTCATTGTGCATTACATACCGTACAATACACTTGTTGCGAATTACGTAAGCATCAGCGTATGTGTGTCAAACTAAACCAACCCACGGTATTTTGTACATAGAATCGTTTACAATATTATGTTTACAGTTTGTGCTGAGGTGATAGTAAAATTAATTTCTAAAGTTAATTTAAGACGGTACTCACACTAGAGCTAAAACATCGTCCGAAAATCTAACATTACTGTAAAACCGACAATGTCAAAATTTAGATAACAAGCTTTTTAAAAAAATGCACAAATTACAAAATAATCTACTGAATCTGATTAATCCTAATAGATGCATACGAAGTACTTTACATTTATATCGCTCCATAGTCTAGGAGCCGGTCGCGAGGTCTGGCTCTCGGACTATGCGGCGCGAAAGCGTTTAACTACCTAGAGTAGGCACAGAAGGGTTCAGTACATTTGGCTTATTAAGGGAAACCTTAGGAATATCACATCGACTATTATTAACCTTGGGATTCAATAACTTTACAGATTTCCATTAAAGAGTCTACCTACCTTCATCAATTTCGAGCTCTTTCGCTCCAATAACAACTTTGTTGGGAGTGATGGAGACAGAATGCTTGAAATTCTCAATTGTATGCAGTCGAGTTTATAAAAAATATACAAATTGTTTATACACACAAAATGTATACATATTTATGAACTCAACTGTAGTGAGTTCTAGCAAAGGTTATATCAAATTTTATTAGGTAGTAGAAACGATCTAGATTTTTACTTCAAATGGAAATATGCAAAGTAACATTGAAAGGAGTTAGCTAAGTGTCCAAAAATGGGTTATATATCAATTATATATTTTCCTTAAGAAATATAAATACCCAGATTTACACAATTATCTAATGTGAAACAATGGAATGTAACATCAATATCTTAATAAATAATTATTCAAAAATAATTCAAGTGAAATTTTAAGTACCCAAGGGTAAGCGATAATTATACCACTAAAATATTTATCCTAAAATTACCCTACGAATAGCATTGAGCTGAGATCTTGTACCTAATTATTTTACGTATAACTATTAAAATATTATTTCATTATTGGAAACTAAGGGAATTCGATCTGAAACACTAATAGACACTAGGGTGGTCCTTATTTTTGCAATTTTGTAGGATGTTCGAACCAATAAAGGAGCTCTTTGCCCTGCCGATTGCTACTTTCTATGTGACACTCTCAAATGTTGTTATTTGATAAATAAACCATATTTGTTTTTTTTTTCAATTATTATAAACAAAAATTAGGGCTCGCTACAGATGTAATAAAAAAACGACTAATGATTTTGTCTTTCTTGAAATTCGTATTTCGGTAGCGACCCCTAATGTTTGTTAATAATAATTGAAAAAAAAAACAAATATGGTTTACTTATCAAATAACAAAATGAGAGTGTCTCATAGAAAATTGCAGTCGAAAGAGCAAAGAGCTCCTTTATTCGAAAATCCTACAAAATTGTAAAAATAAGAACCACCCTAATAGACACGGCATCAGAAATGTATAGTATAGGCGTATGATGGTCATGTGTTTTGTTTATCGTTTCTCGTCATTGCCGTCACATTCTAACAAGTATGCGAGTGAGAAGTGTCGTGATAGCACGATAAACGAGTGACCATCATAAGCCACCTTTGTATTTTGTAAGAAATAATCACGCTTCAAATTTTAGCTTGTCAACCAACCAAGTTTTCGCCTTATACTTGGCGCGTTTATCGCCCAGATTTTATACAGGGTGTTACCATGACCCGGGCTTTCACGAAAATGGGTAATACTAACGCATTACTAACGTTTTCAAGTATTAACATTTGACAAATAATAATTCAATTGACCGTACAATTAATTTTATTTCCTCCGAACGATCCATGTAACGCGTACTGCTTAGTTGTCAAACGTTGTAAGTGGCTGCGATCTGCAAATTAACAATTCATTTTGAAGTACATTGCTTTGTCAAGTAACTTTTCTAAGAAAGTTAATTACTTTTAAAATTAGCCTTTTTGAATCGAATAATGTTCACGGTTTAGCTAAAAATCTGCATCGCATTCCTCGGTTTCAATAAAAGCTAGTATCACGGTAACACACTGTATAGCGCTCACATTATTAGGGTCAAAATTATTTTCGTTGTCGTATTTTGTGTCCCTAAAAAACGTGACGGAGTGGTGATTTTTGTATGAGATGATGTTTTGTTTTCTATTTCTGTTATATGGATTGAAATGTAACGTGAAAAAGAAATACAAGTGCACCGAATTTTTTTTATAATCGTCGGTTGACAACCAATACTCACTAAGTAACAAATATCTACTTGAAATAGAGATCGTATCTAAGTTCTGATTCAATACTGAGATAAGAGGTTGCGAAGAGTAGTGACAGTTTCTATAGTGAGTTTTGGTTGTCAGCCGACTATATACTGAGTCGAAACAGCTACTAAAAGCGTGACAGAGTGGTATAAAACAAGACAACGAAAAGGATTTTGCCCCATTATTCAAATATAGAACGTGAAATCATTACGTTAGGGTTTTCATCTAGTATTTGAGTTTGTTGATAAAGTAATGATAAAATCGCCAATACGTCTATCTGAACGGTGACGGTGTGCAAAATATCTGAAAGTCCACTCTTAACGCCGTGTTAAAAGCTTGTTCACATGTTTTTGAGCACCGTAGTCGGTCAGATATATTTCGTCGGTTGACAAGAAAACGTCACTAAGTAACAAATACCTACTTGAAATAAATGTCGTATCTCAGTTTTAACACTAGAGCGACATACACAGAATTAGATTTGGATAGAAGAAGCAAGTTCCTTCATTTGTATGGCGGCCGAGCGTGTCAGATTTTGTACTGAAGTTGTTACTTGCCTATAATTTTAAATATGTCTCAGGCCCTTGAGTATTCTTATTTTTTTGTGTTGTTGCAATTAATATTACTTAAGGAGGCATTATTAATGCTTTTGTTCACTTCAACTTGTTGACGCCCGAAAGCTGCAAGCTGCGATTAAAGACGGACAACTCAGTGGATTTCACTGAGTTCATTTGACACGCTAAGTAGATACGTTTGCTTGATCTATGGTATATATGACATCTGTGGCGACATACGAGATTGCTAAGAATAGTGACAGTTTTTATAGTAAGTTTTGCTTGTCAGCCGACGATTTAATGGCGAATGTACTGTAAACTACTATTGCACGATATAGTTATTATGAATTAATAATTTTAAAACATTCAACATCGTTTGCGGCGAATTTTGTAACAAATTCAAGTCAGCCAGAACTCTATGCTAGTCTGGAACTATGTCTAAGTGGCATTATAAGTCGGATTGTAAGAATACTCTTACTACTTGTTATTTAGAGAAGGTTCTAAAGTTCCAATAGTGATGTGGTGGTTGAGTACTTATACATAACATTTTTCTGTGATGCTTTACCTAATGTATATGTAAAACAATGTTTTAACCCTGACATGAATGATGATTTAGTTAAACAAGCAGAGCAATTCTCAAAAAATATCTACATTTGGATTACATCTTCGATATGAATAAAAATGGGTAGACTGGTCAACTCAATGATAAATAAATAATCTTGGGACATCTTACACAAATCGACCTAGTCCCACGGTAAGCTCTATTAAGGCTTGTGATGTGGGTACTAGGCGACGATATTTAAAGATAGATACATATAGATACTTAAATACATAGACAGCCATGACCAAGGAACAAATATTTGTGATAAATAAATACACAAATAATGTCCTCGCCGGGATTCGAACCCGGAACCTCCAGCTTCGTAGGCAGGGTCACTACCAACTAGGCTACAGAGGCTAACCGATGCCGAGTCCCAGAAAGTTTATATGAAAGCTTTTTTGTTACCGGATTCCTATACATTTTTGTAACAAAAAAGGAATGTTGTTGAATCAAATATGATGAATCTTGGTCAGTATAAATTTTTATCAATATTTAAAACGTGATCCAAATGTACGAATGAGAAATGCTGAGCACTGAAAAATGATAGTTCTGATCACCAATTACAGATATTTACAATATAGTCAATAACAGTTACTCTGTTACAAAATTCCAAAATTCGAATCAACATCTACAACCAGAAAGAGACCTAACATTAGATTCGTATATCTCCGTCCCTTTCCAACACCCGTGTCATACAAAAATCGTACGCGTGTTATATATTTAGTCTAAAAAATGTCTTTTTACTCAAAATTAATTTCGCTATTGAACAAAAATTTGAACTATACCAGAGGATATGTTACAAATCAGGGCTATACAATTTTATCTAATAATTCTCCTAATGGATATAAGTACCATTAAATTGACAGATAAAATTCATGTATAATTTTGAAAATTACACTTAATAAAATAAACGCAACGAAATATTTCCAAATCAGATCACAATCAGTAACTTCATAAGAAAGGAATTTTAAAACCCTTAGTCATAAACGTATTATAACTTAGTTTGACAAGTATCGTTTGTCTCTTTCCGTCTTATCAATAAGTCTATAAGTCTGAAATTGACAAAAATACTTATCAATTTGCTAAGTTGAGGAGGGTTAAACTGTAAAGTATTGAAAAAAGTCACTTTTCATCACACTTGCTGTCTAAGCGCGCCATTGCTTGCGCGCGTAGCGGGAGTAATAGAATTCCCTAGGAAGTAATAGAAATGTCAGTACGTCATTTAATAATATTTTGTCTTAAAACTTATTTTTTTGTCGGCAAGTGTGATGAAAAACATTGTATGCATCACGGTCGGTAAGCGGAACACTAACTCGAGTCATAAAAGCCCTCCGCCTAACGGTATCGGGCTTCTAACACTCTCGTTAGTAATTCCGTACTTACCTCATGCACAATGTACTATTATACAACTCAGTCCTACGGTAACATGATAATTAATGACATTAAAAACGCTACAAACGAAAAATAAATTACATTTCGACATTTCGATTACGTTAAACCAACAATTCGCCAGCGTTGTCGGTAACTACATAAAATATTTACACAATACTTCCACATTTTCCGTTGGTCAACGATAGATTCCCACCAATACCCCCAAGCGAAGTACCCCTCCCTAGCGTCCCATGGGCAAACCCACCATTTAACCCATCATACCCATTCATGTATTGATTATTTTGTAAACCGATAAGCAATTCCACTAAAGCATTAGCAGCGCTTTGAGCGTTGAGCAACTCAAAGATGATACAATTGCACTCCGGTTCAGGGTTTTTTATATTACTCTTATTTGAGGAATTTGAGCTGGTTGAGTTTGTTGAAGAGTCGGAGAGTTGTGGTGGGTTTGGGTGGAGTGGGCAGATGAGTTGGAGGTTCTTTGGGTACTGCGTGGGTACGCCTGAAAGGTGGTTAGCGGCTGCTCGGGCGTAGAATACGCATGTGTGGCCGTCTGCGTCTGGGTAGTTTGGGTTTCCGTTGTGCTGGAAAGAAAAAGAGAAGGTTAATAATAGTTATTTATGATAAAAGTGTGGAAAGTAGGCATTTTTCAGGACGAATGTCGGTGAGTTAATTCACGAGTGCAAAGGGTCATTTGCAGTAAAATTGTACCTTTTAATTTTTATATGCGATCATGGACTGTAATACACCATTTTATTGAATTTGAGATTTTTTTTATCAGTTTCGTTACATTTCGTTTCATTGCAGTAACTAAAGTGAGAAATCTCAATTTACATACTTATTTTCGTGACATTAGAGACATACTTTTTTTGTTTCATAACTGAAAAGTACGCACGATGCCGAGTAAAATGCTGTATTACAGTCCATGATCGCATATAAAAATGAAAAGGTACACATTTACAGCAAATGACCCTAAAACCGATACGAGTTGTAAAAAAGCCGACATTTCAACAAGTGTGTCATACATTTTACAATGCGAGGAAAAGCAAACTATTTCGGCAGTATTAACCAGGCAGTGCAGAAAAGTACAATGAAAATTCATTTTCGTACTTTTCTGTGCATAAATCCTTAAGAATAGCACTTTCTGAGTACATTATACAATATAGTCAATAACAGTATTCTATCGCGGCATCAAGTTGCCAGGGTTTCTAAATCAGCTGTCAAAAGGAGCTGTGCGGCGGGCAGTCATCCGCCGCCACGTTGCCAGCTCTGCGAGCTCGCCTAGCGTTGAAAATGTCGGAAAAAATGAAATGGTTTTTTTCGGGAATATATGAAAATTTTGTTTTTTTTGTATCACTGACACTCCTTGTCATCTATTTCAATTGAATTTTCTTCGATGACATCGCGTTATCCTGGTAAAAGTGAAAATTAGATCTAATAGGCATGATGACTGGCAAGTCAAATCAGCATCTTTTTTCGAACTGTCAAAACGATCACCAGTAATTCACCACTATGGAATTTTATATGAAATACTCAAAAGTGACGTCACGTTTGAGTACTGTCAAATGACCTACTTTTTTTAAGTTCTTTTCAATTTATTAAATAGAAGTTCTGTACAAAAATTACTGCAATCTACATCTTTGTTATAATTTCTTCGTGTATTATGTCGTGCATAATGTTAAATAATTTATTTTAACTACAGTCATCATCCCTATTCGCATTGGTTTATAGTTGAAAATTATAGTGGAAACTTTCATTGATTTTTTCGAATAAATCCGGGAAAAAACAAGCTGTTTGGAAAGAATCGGGATTTAATCAATGATATATAAGTAAAGATACGTTATACTCTAACAAAATGAGCGAAATAAATACTTCACATCATACACCTACAATTTATTGATAGTTGACATACACCTATCTTCATATTTCAAAATGCGTAAAAGAGATGGCAAAATACTATCTCGTATTTAATAAATAAAAAAGAGACAACCAGCATTTGACAATCGCGCGTGCAACCTTTTATGGATAAACATTGTTTTATCTTTGTTACTCTCGATCTTAGACAGCATAAGCTTGTCTTTTTCTCCAAGTCAGTCAAAAACGTCAAAATGGCGTCCTATTTTTTTCAATAAATAATAAAATCGAAAAAAATATATAATTCAATTTAATTTCGCATGATGTGTGACGCTAAGGGCATTTTTGCATTTTATTTTGTGGTTTTTCACTATTGTATAATACATAATGACATTTTAGGGCGCAGTTCATGTGATTTGCGACAACTCGGCAGTGGTACACCCTCCTCGGTGGTCTGGGTAGGACTAAGAGCGATTGTTAGAATTATCGCAATCTGAGCGCTTCAATTTTAGAGCCGGTGTAACATATCTTTACTTATTATATCATTGGATTTAATCCGGTAATTTTCAACGCTAAGCTCGCCTCGCGCGCCACGTTGCCAGATCTCTCAATACTCACCCACATCAGCAGCTGCGCCGCGGCCAGTTGCCCGGCGGCGGCGGCGGCGCGCAGACCTCTGGCGCGCTCGGGCGTCACGTTGCCAGCTCGCAGAGCTCGCCTCGCCACGTTGCTAGGTATCTCCACTCACCCACATCAGCAGCTGCGCCGCGGCCAGTTGCCTTGTCACATTGCCAAACCTCTCAATCAGCCACTCACCCCATTGATTTAGAATATATAAGTGGATACCCAAACAGCTCAAAAAAATGGGCTGCAGAAGTAAATATTGCGGTCCTTTTGCTCCGCTATTCAGTTCCGACAGTTGACATTTGGTCACCTTACGGTATAGCATTATTATTCCTTAAACATAAAAAGTTTCTACTATTTTGCGGTGTTGTTCGCAAAGACACTTATTGCTCACTTCACAAAGTTTTTTATTCTTTGAGTTTTTTTTTATTACAGTTTATTGTAAATGAGCGTTAATAGTTCAACTGAAACATGATAGAAATGACTTTTAGTGCCACTTTTCTTGGTTTTTTTGTTTGGCTCTGTGCGTCCATTTATTATTTAATGTCATTGACTCACCCACATCAGCAGCTGCGCCGCGGGCAGTCGTCCGCCGCCACATTGCCAGTTCTGCGAGCTCGCCTCGCGCGCCACGTTGCCAGATCTCTCAATCAGCCACTCACCCACATCAGCAGCTGCGCGGCAGCCAGTTGCCCGGCGGCGGCGGCGGCGCGCAGACCTCTGGCGCGCTCCGGCAGCGCGCCGCCACGTTGCCAACTCGCCTCGCCACGTTGCCAGCCTAATCAGCCACTTACCCACATAAGCAGCTGCGCCGCGGCCAGTTGCCCGGCGGCGGCGGCGGCGCGCAGACCTCTGGCGCGCTCGGGCGTCACGTTGCCAGCTCTGCGAGCTCGCCTCGCCACGTTGCCAGGTATCTCCACTCACCCAGTGTTGTCACATCTACCAACTTGTTGGTAGACCTACCTATTTTGCCTTCATTCTACCTATACACTTTCTGTTTTAAATCTACCTATTTTGCAAAATCTTGTGATGATGAACATTCTTCATACGTTTTAAGAAATATGTTTGTTTTTTCATCGTTTTGGCGCGTTCCGTGCTAAAGTTTTTGGGTATATCATGATAGATCAGCTCGACAACTTGCCACTGAAACTACTGTCAGTGTCAGATGCCAGCAGAGATAGTGACAGTGACAGTTTTCGGTTCGAGTCGGTTGGTAAAACGGTATGGTATTTGGTATTTTAGATAAAGCGTGATTGGCGTCGATCCTTAGGTGGTAGATCTACCAATTTTCCGCTTCTAATTCTACCAATTTTTTGATTTCGTTCTACCAATTTTCTCAAATTGTATGTGACAGCATTGCACTCACCCACATAAGCAGCTGCGCAGCGGCCAGTCGTCCGCCGCCACGTTGCCAGCTCTGCGAGCTCGCCTTGCCACTGGTGCGGACCTCAGCT
This sequence comes from Thaumatotibia leucotreta, assembly GCA_025490895.1. Classification (NCBI taxonomy): domain Eukaryota; kingdom Metazoa; phylum Arthropoda; class Insecta; order Lepidoptera; family Tortricidae; genus Thaumatotibia; species Thaumatotibia leucotreta. Next base: position 28,999 of record JALPQI010013061.1, read on the forward strand.
AGCTAGACCAACAGCCACGTTGCCAGCTCAATAAACCACTCACCCACATAAGCAGCTGCGCCGCGGCCAGTTGCCCGGCGGCAGCGGCGGCGCGCAGACCTCTGGCGCGCTCGGGCGGCGCGGGCGCGCGTGGGGGGAGCGGTGGCGAGCGCGCGCGCTAGCGACGCGATGGCGCCGCGCGAGCTGGCCGCTAGTAGCGCGTCGATGCCGGTGTCGGCTGCTGTGGCGGAGAGGAACGCACGCCGCTCGTACTTTAGTCGGATCCATCTGGAATTTGTTGTCGGTTAAAAGAACGTTATAGAAGCGAAGACGAAAGGAGTTATAAAGAGGAACGATACAAGTTTCAAGTCTACGACCTGGCCCCTATACCACAAAACTTTACAAGCGTACAATTCTACAAAATTGTCAACTTTTTGTATGGGAATTTATACAATTTTGTAGAATTGTACGCTTGTAAAGTTTTGTGGTATAGGGGCCTGGAGCCTATTACATAACAAATTACAAGCGGAACTCTCTTTTCTATGTCTCTTACTAGAAAGAGACTTCCGCCTTTATTATTCGTTGTAATTTGTTATGCAATAGACCCCTGAAAATATATTTCCATTTCATACAAATTTTCAACCTATCTTTTATCCCTTAAGGGACGAAAACCAAAATATACAAACAAATTTTCAACCTCTTTTTTAACCCTTATGGGACGAATTTACAAAAAACGCAAAATATACTTGTCTTGTATAGTTCCAAGTCTGCAACCTAAAAAACATTCATACCTCAAATAACAATAATACAAACTATTAACCCTTCTTTTATCCCTCAGGGGATGAATTTTGAAGAACGTAAACATCCTTTTCCTAGACAGTTTCAAAGAGTCTATAAACAAACTTTCAAGTCTACAATCTAAAAAAATCTTCATACTTCATACAAACTTTGAACCCGTTTTTCATCCCTCTGGGGGTGAATTTCTAAAAACACCCAACACTGTTCATATATAGTCCCAAAAAAAAATTCAAGTCTTGAAACTATTTCTAAATCAACGGGAAGTACCAGATAGCTTTTATAATTGACGGTAGCGTCTAAAAGGTTAAAATCTCTTACCTTTCTTTTTCTTCCCGACTAGACGACGCGATAGGCTTGATGTGCCCGCGCAGGTCCGCCTCCCAGATGTTGTTCGCTAACGCGTTGCCCATAGACACCATTACGCTCACGTGACCCAACCTAGGATAAACAACACTTTATTTAGCTCTTATCAAAATAAGTAAAATATACAGTGATTTTTTATTCACCGCCCAAATTTTAGAGGGTTATCAGTACCTGTCAAAAATTTAAGTTCGCACCACGATTTTGATATAAAATCGATTCTTTGCGGTATCATTTTTTCAACATTTAAGTCGAAACTTGTTTTCAACTTACATGTGACTGATTATTGAGCTATTTCTTTTTAATTAACCGTTACTTTCGAACAGTTCGGACAACTGAGGCAGCTGTGGCAGCTTTTGGCAGTCATGCCTACGCGATTTTCATACCAATGATCATCAAAATCGTACCACTTCATTTGCCTATTAATTACTATCGGACCCAATGTATAAAATTGTTCAGATTCTATGGGAAATTAATATCAAATAGCTCTTGAATCATCAAGATATTGGTAGAAAGAATATTTTGCTGTTAACCCTTCAAGTGGCAATTCATTTCATTGAAGTTGCTGAAAATCCAAATAGGCGGGATCTTGCTAGACGAAGGGTTAACACTGAAAAAATAATCGCCTCAAATTCTATTTTGTATCAAAATCCTGGATTGAACTACAACTTTTAATACTGTAATTCTGAAGTCATATTGGTGAACTTTTATTATGAGATCAACCTCCGATTCAAGAAAAAAATTAGACGTTCCATACATTCCCGCTACTTCTTAAGGTTTGTATGGAATGGAAGATCAGATTTTTTTTCTCGAACCGGATGTCGGTGCCTAAATAAGTTAAATCAAGGTTCAAATTAAAAATAAGAAAACTAACTATGATGGGACTTACGAGGTTAAATAAACTAAAATAATTAGAAATAATACTCACGGCCACTCGTCCAGGTCGAGCGAGCGAACTCGCGATATATGCGAGCCGAGATTCCGATGGATTCCCGAACATTCGATACAGATCAGTATGCCGAGATTCAGGCTGGCCCAGTCCGGATCTGCAAATAACAATATAAATTAAAAAAATCATAAAAAAAAACGAAATCCACTTGCCTAGCGTGGCGATTATGGGCATTTACCTCCTAATGCGTATAGCATAGTTAATATAAGAATAAGAATGGTTTATTTGGTGCCATACAATACAGAACAATAAATACAAGTATAAACAGTAAGGATTTTAACACCAAAATGGATGCCAGACTCAGCATGTGTCGTGTCAGATGACACGAAGCTGGTTTTCAGGGCGAATAGGAGCGAATAAGGTTAATAGGAGAGGCCTACGTCCTGCAGTGGACTATCATAGGCTGATGAATGTATGCACACGGTAGTATTAAAATATATGTACGTACCATTAGCCCCGCAATCCGCACACTTGTCGTTGCCATGTACCCGTCTAATGTAGTACGTCGCACGAACATCGCCCGTGGAATTAGCGCCGGTCGGTGCCGGTAGTCGCGACGTCTGTAACAACGGTCTTCATTAGCTCCATCTTTCAAATAAACACCTATTTTATAGCATAGCTTACAGCCGACGATTTATAATAACTGTTAAAAAAAATAGTGACGATCGGCGATCCGTGTAGATATTATAACGACTCATTTAGTATAGCTTTCCAATTATGCAAAAATATTTTCGCAAAACGTTTTTGATGTTCTATGGAAGATTTGCCTATTTGGACGACTAGCCTCTTTGTCCCGCGTTTTCGTAATCAGAATACAATTGACTGATGGGGTTTTAAACGGATCACCACAATTTTTTACACCCTGTATATTAATCCATATTTATGAACTTTTGCTATGAAAGGTAACAAAACTTTGTAAGCGAAATATATAATCAACCACCCATATTTTAACGCCACCTCTTGTCATCCAGCGACACTATAATCTCCTCCAGCCGCCAACTAGCGGTGACAACAGTGAAACCAGCCTCATGACGCCATCTAACGGCAGAACGGCGAACTACTCACCCGTCCCTGTAACGAAGCAAGTATCTGCGCCTCCACGGCGCACACCCAGGCGTCACGCTCGGCGGCCGCGGCATAATAGCAGTTATTAAAAAGTGGCAATCCGTATTCTAACGACCCTTATTTTATTTATTTATAATTTTTTTTGTAAGCGAAATATATAATCAACCACCCGGATTTTTACGCCACCTCTTGCCATATAGCGACACTATAAACTCGCTTCATGGCGCCACCTAGCGGTGACAACAGTGAACTACTCACTTCTCCCAGCGCCATTATCATTCAGCGCCGTCTAGCGGTAAGA
>JALPQI010013062.1:0-41848 GCA_025490895.1 Thaumatotibia leucotreta
AACATTTGGCCATAAACACCAAAAAAATTATAAAAAAAAATTGTCAGACTTCGTCAAAGACAACAATGGCTTAAATGCTTCTAAATGGTCTATACCTACTTACTTCACCTTAAAGCTTTGCATCGGACTGCCAATCACCCTGTATTACATTATGCATATCGCGTCAACTGTGAACTTTGACACGTGTGTGTAATAGATTAGTGATTTTATTGTATATGTATTGTTGTATGTATTAATACGTATAGATCATGACATCTAATATGATTTAATTCTAGGCTTTGACTTTGACTTCGAAATTTTATTTTAACATAATGGCGACTCCACGGATGCCAGAACCATAGCGAGCATCCAAAAGTCCCAAGCCTACTCATAAGAAACGTGTCAATATGTTTTTTTACTTTGACGTATTATAATTTAAAAATCTATATAGTGGTCTGTTATTTAGCAATACTATTAATAATTAAATATAACTTTTAAAAAACGGTGCTGTGGTTGTTATTTCCATGGAATGCTCCTACACCCGTGGTTGCAGGCAGACTGGCGAGAGATTGTATCAACACCTTCGAGCTGCGCAAGTCTTGCGAACTACCTACCCGTACTTGGTCTTGATTATTCACTTCTAGGCTAGGCATACAGCACTCACACCACCATTGTCATTGGCCATTATTTGATAAAAGATTGATGATGGGCAACAGAGTCATGACATAGTGGACATATTGCTGCGATTGCCAATCCGCTTGCCCAGCGTGGCAATTATGGGTATTTACCTCCTAATGCGTAGTTAATAGGAGAGGCCTACGTTCAGCAGTGGACTATCAGAAGATGAAAATTAATTCTTAGAAATCGGCAACTATAGTGACAGTTTTTATAGTCAGTTTTATCTGTCGATGATTTGGCTAAAAAGCATTGGACTCATCTAGTTTGTAGAACGATTCACGTTCATGGAAACGCGTGATTATTTTCTGCTACTCAGAAGCTCCGAACTATTACTAAGTACCTAGAAATACTATAATAATTCAAACCCACAACATAATTAATATTGAAATTAGTTTTATAACTGGGCAAATCATTACATCACTGTCCCAATATCACAAGGTTGTATATAGCCCTTTTAACAATTTGAAATTTGAATATTATCATATTCGTACTTAGTCCAAATGCAATTATCTCGGAAATGAAACAGAACCGTGTATTTAATGAGGTAGCGACATAATGCTTTGCATTCTGAGAAATTGTTTTGGTGGCTAAATGAATCTAAATATTAATTCTGCAATATATCATATAAACTACAAAATAACACATAAAATAGGTACAAACATAATATACAATTAAACAAATAATATTAAATAATTTGAATACAATTTACTAGAAAATCAAACTAACTACATACATATACGACAATGACATTAAAAACAGGAACCGCAATTAAATAAACTCTTAACTCGTCTCAATTTAAAACACTCGTGACGTGTTTTAATTTATCGCCACTCGTTTCGAACTTACTTTTTTCGCACTTGTATCATAATGTACTACTTATTAACATGCACAAATAATATCAAATTAAGTGCGTGGACGTGTTTTAAATGAAAAAAATAAAAATTAGTTTCGATTTGCAAATGGAAACGATGCTTTTTTTATAGCCTAACCGTTTCAGATACACCATTCATACCTACGCAGGTATACTAAATAACTTAAAATTGTGTACTATATACAATTGAATATTTTAACCGTTTGCAGTGTGGAAAACAATCGGAATTGATTTTATCGCTGAATTTAGTAGCCCGAGTTTCAAATATACATTTGAATTTGCAGATGATAACGCCATTGAATATCCAACTATTGTAGGTATTTGGGTGTTTAAATAAATCCGGTTCAACTGTATGTACAATTGGAATACATTATCTTTTGATAATTAATGAATTGTTAAAGTATACATGGCGATTTTTATTCGTAAACAGAAATTAGAGTTGCAAAGTGACCGTCATTTTCAATAACTCACTGATATTTTTATTTTAAATGACCGGTCATCAACGACATCCAAGGTACGGTTTGACTTAGAGCATTTATAATATCTGAATACTCAGACGAGAAATTAACGTTAATATTCTAAAAAAATTAAAAATTTTATTCGAATAGTTGAATAAAACAATATTTAGAATTCCAAAAAAGCTGAATATGTAGGTAAAATTATTTTGATTTGCAAAATCACCATGCAGGTATAACCTAACTATCCACAGAACAGATTATTCCGTGTTACTAATTACTATCCGCTGGGTTCATTTTAGGAAACTTTGTTGTACTAGAGTATTCCAGTATGTCCCAAAACTTCGTAAAAAGTCCCCGAATTGGTTTTCTGTACTAGCAATTGATGCGAAAGGCGAAGTGAAACATAGCAATTATTGCTTTAAAGCCTTTTAAGGTGCGTTCAAACCAAAAGAGCATTCGCTATTCTAACCCCCCACTCTACGAAATTCGATCGTTACACAAAACGTGATTGGTTGATTTCGTAGAACGGGGGATAGAACAGCGAATGCTCTTTTGGTTTGAACGCACCTTTATACGAAAATCTTGTTCAGTATCGTCTTCCAATTAGGTAAAATACTAGAATTATTTACGTGATTTCTTTTAGTCATTGGGGCAGGGACTATGGGGTAGGTCTTTCATATTAGCCGACGCGTCTTAGAAAATCAATATGTTTCTTGGGGAAAATAAAATCCGTCTTTTTCTTAATGGAAACACGAAACTAAACAACCTTTAAACGGAGAACAACCACTGAAATGTCACTATGTATATTCGAATACCTCATATCTTAATTATTCGAATACTAAATTGGATCGAATATTCAAATTTTCGAACATTCAAATATTCGAATTGCAACCTTAAGGTTCAGACCAAACGAGTATTCGCTGTTCTATCCCCCACTCTGCGAAATCAACGAATCACGTTTTGTGTAACGATCGAATTTCGTAGAGTAGGGGGTTAGAATAGCGAATGTTCGTTTGGTCTGAATGCACCTTTAGCGAAGGCAATGCTAGCTGCTACCTTATTCATACCGTGGCTATCCTAATTATGAGCTTCAAATATCAACCCCATGACAAAACGGCGTATGCGAAAAGTAACTGAAGCACGTATGTGACATTTTGAATGTAAACTTTATGCGTTTGAGCATTTAATATTCTGGTGGCGAAGCAAAATTATTGCAGGAGGAAAATTTGATTTGTTTTAAATGCAACTCATGACAGGATAAAGTACTGTAATGTGTCGTGTTTGGTTTCTAGTGGTAAAAAAATTACAAGTAAGGGTGTCATAGGTACGTTTTGCCTGGACGTATTATAATCACATATATGTACACTTGCAGATTGCTTGTAGATTGTTAATAGTCTTAAGTACCCACGAGGAAAGGAAAAGAAAATGGTGGATTTCTGACCAAATTTGAAGTTAAAATGTCCTGTGAAGTTTGCCGTATTCCATCTGTTTGAAGAGTTTTTTTTTAAAGCTGTTTTTGACCGTTACTCAATGATAAATGCATTTTAGGAAACGATTGTGTTACTGTGTCATCTTAGTCTTATCACACTTAATTGACAAAGATCAAATGGACAAAAAAACTTTGATAACCTAGCATATGTAGAAGAAAACTTAATAGTTCCCGTACTATTTTCCAATAGTTTTATTAACTAATAAAACACTGTTTTTTATATACCTAGTGAGGCATTCGGGATACCGAAAAAAAAACATTTTTTTAGTCAGATTCGACTAAAACTCATATTATAGTAGACTCAATAGCAGTATTTTCTCTGCTGTGTTTCGGTTTGGGGGTAAGATAGCCGATGTAATTTACTGGTATATAGAGACAATCCATCTAAGTCCTATGCAGCATATATTTTTTTTTTATCACTATGTCCATGGGCCTCAGTTCCTGCTTTCCATCAGGTGCGCTGAGAGCTCCGTTGTCTACCTTCGTCACATAAAAAAATATATAAAATTTCTTGCTTATTTGAGCCTCAAGAATATGCTGTTATTTGTCCCTTTCCTCGTGGGCACCTTATAGAACCTTATAGAATATTAGATTTGTTACGCAGTAATTTTGTATGTCAGCCGATGGTTTCATTTGCGTTAATGCATCCACCTAATTAATTTCCCCATCTAGTGCACCAATAGATCCGAAGCATCACTAATCAATTGCACTTGTGGTGCATTCTGCATAAACGGATTGCATATGTCAGTCTTTGCCGAATTACCATTAATTATGACAGGGTGATTGTCAGGCGAAATTAATAGATTTTGCCTGTTAGTTGTCGATTGCTAAGAACGAATATTTGACGAGATAGGCTGATGATGATATTTTCCGAAGTTACACTTAATTGTGATCCCACAATATTTTTTTAGTCTTTAATTTTCGGAGAAGAAATGTAGTGTATTGTTATTGCAGTTTTTTTTTCTTAGCCTTTAAGGGTCTCCCACTGCTGGGCAAGTGTATTGCTATTGCAGTTTTTTTTTTCTTAGCCTTTAAGGGTCTCCCACTGCTGGGCAAAGGTCTCTCCCTCAGATCTCCATAACTCCAGTTAAATTATTATTTTTTTTAATATAGGACGGCGATGAAACTTGAATAGTAAAGCTATTTGCTCCTAGCGACAAGTTTACTGTCTAAAGTAAATTAATAAACTAATCAAAACACAAAACACAAATTCCCGTTTAAAATTCTAAGCTATTTACCGAAAAATCTGGAACTTACGAAGTCTCCTCAGAGCTCTTCGGAGGCTCAATTGTGACACGGTGGAAATAGTAATGAGCTGAAATTCGCAAATTCAATTTCAGTCTTGGGTAACTTAACTTTCTTGAATTTCGGGATACTAACAACACTTTTAAAGACACTGACTTCATATCTTCAGAGAGGGAACCATGATCTACTAATGAGTTGATTGCAAAATAGTACATTATGACACACGTGCGAAAACATGAAATTCTAAACGAGTGGCGCTGCTTTAAATCGACACGAGTTACGAATTTCCTTTTTGAACGTGTCTCGTACAGATGGCCGTCCGAAGTTTTGGACCTGACGTAAAATGAGCCACTTTTCGTACTAGCGCGTAAAAAAGACACTATCTGTACTGAAAAAACTATTTCAGTACAGATGGCGCTTTTTTTACACGCTAGTGAGAGACATTTTAGGTCGAAATCTTCGTAGAGCCATCTGTACTGGAAGCCGTCGTAACTCGTTTCGATTTAAAGCAATCTTTTCGGTCCTACTTTAATTTATCTCCACTCGTTTTAAACTTCATTCTTTTTGCACTTATATCGTAATGTACTATTTCTTTTTGGATTATTTTATGTTATTTAGGAACCGTATCTGTTCCATACTAATAAAGTGATCTGTTTCCATTTGTGTATGGTAAAATAACGCCTGCAAATATTTACACCTCCTAAAACTACTAAATTGGGTAACTATACCTTATCCTCTTAAAAGGTTCAAACCAACCTTAATTGAATTCATAAAATCGTTCCGAGCTACCAAGGGAGCTCTTTAAATTAAAACGACGTAACAACCTTACTGTAATAATTTAAAATCTTATTAACATAGTTGAAGAGTTGAATTTAGTAACACCTTCACGATAATTATATTTAACTAGGTAGCGTTTAAGGTAGCAAGGTACCTGGTACCTTCCTCAAATTATTTTAATAAATTCTCTTTAAACGTATTCGCATGTGATAGATAAAATTACTGGAAGGAACGTTTTAGGTGTAGTTCGGACGTCAAATTTCGTGAAAAAAAGTTCTTCATTTTGTGTTATTTATTTATTACTTAAACTTATTTCAACATTATCGCTCTTATTACCTTTTTACTCGCTTTAGATAATAAAGTTCATCTGAATAGTATTACTTTTAATAACACTAATACTCATAAAGCACCACATTCGCCGTACTCGAAAATAATTCATGTACCTATACATGACATGATTATTCACATAAGATCAAGGGTGAGGCCCAATACTTATTATAATTATAATTAATTCTAATATTATCCTTAAGTATAGTTAGATATGCTAACACGCTATGGATTGTAATTTATCGTAAATAAAATTGTATTCATTCATTCATTAATTAACTGTCAGATTCCGGACGTAGTAGACCAAAGACGTAGGTACGATACGTTATCACCGAGCAAATCAAAATTATAGTGAAAACTATACACATAACACCTCGTCTCTACGCTCTCTTTCTGCTGAACAATCAATTTTATTTATGGAAATGTGACCTTTGTTTAACTGTAGATACGGGTGTTTGTTATTCAAGTCAGTGTTGTAGATACGACGTTGAAAAAGTACACAGGCGACTTGCCACATCTAGCGGCCTAAGTCCCGCATGTCAAAGCATAAGGTGCAATTTCCCCGAACAATTCTAACAATTTGCCTCCCTACCGACTTAAATTTAAGCCGTAATAAGCGTCAGAGAAGAAAAATGTGTTCCTCGGCACTTTATTACCGTCACTGTTCAGTGCTCGGTGTTCATTGTGTGACACGCAAGATTTTTGATGAACGACCAGGTTTTCGGATACACGGGCGATTTTTAAATTTCTCGCTCGTTTAGTTTGAATTTGTAGAAGGCATTTTATAATTTCTGAAAACTAAACGTCGTTATCCATTACATATTTCCATTCACCATTAGAAAACAAAAACATTATTATTTAATGGTGACTTTCAATAGCATATTCTATATATTATCGATTATTACCAGAGATCAGACAAATGTGCGTCATTGTTCGCAATAATATGGATATGACTCCAAATATGATTGAATAATTAATCATTTAATCATTTTCAAAATGTACCTATTTAACAACGGTAACTAGGAAAACCTTTTTAAATATGGACCTAAAAGCTTCAGAATCAAATTTCAATAAATTATTCTTAACTTTGAGGTCATGTCCATATTATTGCGAACAATGACGTATATTTGTCCGATCTCTGATTATTACCTAAAAGTAATGGAAAGTTCCATGGATATTAAAGACAGGAAAGTAATTTTATATTTCTTTACCGTTTAGGTATTTTACACAAATGTTGTTGACAATTTTCCAATAAAGACTAGCTACAGGGCCAAATAAAAACTAAATAGATTTAAGAGACGAAGTTTCTTGCTTAAAGTTAGGAACCTAACCGTTTAGTGACACAAATAATAAGTAACATTGAGACAAACTCTACAGTAGGCCAGGAGTGACTACATACATATGTGACTAACACAACAACAACAAGTTAGACATATAATGTTAATGTATATCGATTAACATAAAAATTGTTACAGTGCTATGTCGCTGGCGGTTGCTTCATGAGGCGTTATTCTGGCCATTTTTTCTGTGCAACTCGAAATGTGCCTATTTTGCGTGGTCCCAATGCTGGCCCAGTATTTGTTGGGGACTTCACATACCCCTTTGATTTTTTTCGCAAGTGTATGCAGGAAGTTTCCTCACGATGTTTTCCTTCATCTTAAAGCACTTGTGAATATCAATGATATTTTGTACATTTAATAAGTGTTTTAAAACTCATTGGTACGAGCCGGGGATTGAAGGTAATACTTATACCAACAAATACATGTAGGTAGATTATAAGCATTGATCTAATATATTTATAGACCTTTGATATTTATTGTATTATATTTTAAATTGATTTAATTGATCATAATTCTTAATTTTGTTCTCATATCGGCACTACCCGATTATAATTATTTACTAACGTTTTCATTTCCTGCTACCCTAAGGTTGTCTGGAAGAGATTGCTTGTAAGGGATAAGACGACCGCCTATTGTTGTTGTTTACATGATTTTCTGTATTTGTATTTTAATTAAGTACGTGGTGCACAATAAAGAATATTTACTTACTATTACTAATACTTATTTAAGTCTATTTCCTGACAGGAATCTATGTTAACCAAATCAAATATTAATTTCTACCAGAACCTCCCACCATTTAGTGTGATTGACATGAAGGCACCTGAAGTTTCTTCCCGAATAAATAATTCTGGCAGTAAGTTTGGGAAACGGTTTAAAAAAACATGTGTTAGTAAATTTCGGTTTTTATTTCTAGCGGTGTATAAATGCCCTATTTACTTACCAAAACTTTAACACGCCATTTATTACAAGTGTTAACATATTATGTGACCACAATACCACATTCCATACAATTAAGATAAATAAAATTGTAAGATACGGAAAAGCGGTTTTCTCTTCACACAAGTGTCCAATACACTTAAAAAGAGGCACCTGTGCAGATACTGTAATTACTGTTAAGATACTGAATGTATTTTTTAGTACAGATGGTGCCTTTTTAGGCGCTAGTGCGAGAAGTGGCTCATTTTACGTCAGGTCCAACACTTCGGGGAGCCATTTGTACTAAAAACGTCGTACGAGACTCGTGCGTGTCGTAATGTATTATTTTATTTTAATTATTGGTAAATTTATGACCTATATATGGTTTTCTCATTGATACCATTGTCAGAAATGGACTAAATTAAAATGAGACCAATCGGTCCGCATCAGCTTTCAATTAAAAAAAGAATCATCAAAGTCACCTCAAAAATCACAGTCAAGTTGAGAACCTCTTCCTTTTTTTAAATCGGTTAAAAATTACGTCCTAACGTACTGTATTGTACCTACCAACATTCACGTTCAGGACACAATTTGTTGCAGCACTAAGTTGAGACTCTTCACGAAATTTATCGGAGACAAGTTTAAGATTTAAGACAGCTTAGACCTAATTTATTAGAACGATATTCATTTTATCCCCTCTTTATCAGCCCTTGATCTAAAGTATCTACTTTTTAGAAGAGATTTATTACTACATCAAAGAGTTTTTAGCAGAATTTATCATTAACTTGAAAAAATTTATCTGCTTATTTTATGCGTATACTTTGTAAGTTTTGTACTAGAGATATTAGATGAGTAATTTCCTTCGTAAATTTTCTATTAAAATATCATTATTTTTCACTACTAATTTCGTTTTTATAAGATTTATGGCATTTTCAAATCTTACATTAACATTAATTACACTTTAAGTACAACTTTTTGTTGTTAAGACTACAATATTTATAATTAAGATAAGAATACCTACCTGAGGGGCCCGCTGGAAGCGGATAACCCAGGACTGGCCATTGTAATAATCCTTTAGGGAGGCCTATGTGCAGCAGTGGTCGTATTTCGGCTAAAAGGATAATGAATTTCCCCCCTTAAAACTTATACATTTATCAAATGTAATTCAATAATATTATATTTTATGCAACAGTTAAATTATAAGGTTAATAAAAAAAGCAGGTGGCGTGGTATGCGATACGAGCCCTACTAATGGTAGTCGACGCTTGACACCCACGAGAAGGTACTAAAATATTCGCGAGTTCCTCTAAAGGTGCGTTCAAACTAAAAGAGCATTCGCTGTTCTAACCTCCCACTCCACGAAATTCGATCGGTACACAAAACGTGATTGGTTAATTTCGTAGAACGGGCGCTAGAACAGCGAATGCTCTTTTGATTTAAACGCACCTTAATTGGCTTTCCTTATTCTATCTTGATGTTATAATATTATATTACAGCTGTTGGTTCTCCTTAACGTAAATAAATAAAATAAATTAAGAAATAAAAATTAAAATGTTGAAAAAAACTTGTGTATTTATTTGGCCGCCATAAGGGTTGATTGAAAAAAAAATACATTATTAAAGACCTTTAATGGAAACAAACAATGGGCCGTGTAGTGACGGCAATAAGAATACATTTCTCAACATCCCAACTCCTCCTGCGGGTGTCGTAAGAGTCGACTAAGGGATTGAAGTGTCACTGACCGTTATTTGATAAAAGATTGATAATGAGCAGCAGCGTCATCATAGTATGCACATTACTGCCATCGCCAATCCGTTTGCCCAACGTGGCGGTTATGGGCATATACCTCCTAATGCGTATAGCAGAGAGTTAATAGGAGAGGCCTACGTCCTGCAGTGGACTATCATAGGCTGATGTATGCATACAATGGAAACCAAATTTAATGTCAAAATTTTGTGTGACGAAGTTAAACTTTGTGTTACAATTGTGAAAAAGAGCGATACATTCAAATTTTCTATGAACAAATAACAATACGAACCTATATCTTTTAAATTTGCCCCCTTTTACTTCTACCGAAGGTTGTTAAGGCTAACCGTGAGACTAGGTTGATTTGTGTAAGATGTCCCAATATATTTATTTATTTATTTGTTGGACAGAGTGAACCATAGTTTGTATGACTAACTTTCGTAGCAATTGACACCATCGTAATTTTTGTTTTGATTGAGACCTTACTATGTATATATTTATGCAATCGATGAATAAAGCCAGGCGTCCACATGTTCGTATCGTACGCATCGAACGCATCGCATCGCATTTCTTCCACTGATATTACGATACATACGGTGTGGAACAGTGGACGCACTTATTATATGACTTTCTATAGTTTCTATACAAAGAATACTAAATGCGATGCGTCCGAAGCGTACGATTCGGGTCTCTGTGGACGCCTAGCTTTTGATGTCATATCCAACGTCACCGTTCAACTTCGCCGTAAAGCGATCAACAAACCTGTCATATTGACAGTTACAATTTCCGGCGCCTTTGTTCCGTCGGTGAATCTTCTTTGACATTTATGAAATTATTTATTATTTTTATTGCTAGGGCTCCCCGGGCACGGGTGCAGAAGTTAGACTAACAAATCATGTTGAGTTACTGGCGGCGAATAGTGAGAATCGGCGCCATTTTTATAATATACCATTTTATTTTTATAACCGTGAGATTTTTCATTTTATTTTAACCTTTCGTTTGCTTAGTAGCAGATCTGCTCCATCACAATTTGACTTTACGAAAAGCCACACATTATCAACCTATGATAGTCCACTGCTGGACGTAGGCTTCTCCTATTAACTATGCGTATAGCAGCATTAGGAGGTAAATGCCCATAATCGCCACGCTAGGCAAGCGGATTGGCGATCGCAGTAATGTGTCCACTGTGATGACGCTGCTGCCCATCATCAATTTTTTATCAAGCGGGAGGAGTCGGGTTGGTGACAAATGTATTCTCACTGCCGCCACCACACGGCATGGCGTACAGTATGCCGTGTGGTGACGGCGAAAAGTCAAATTCAAATTTTGATTGAACTGTTTGACGGTATCGAATACTAAAGTTAAGTTAAGTATTTTCAAACGTGACCTAATCGCATAAACTAACGTAATTCTTGTATCGCCCGTGGCACACACAATGTTTTTCATACACATCTGTGTCATGTGGTCATCATGGGTCACAACGGAAGAACAGCGCTGGCCTAGCCAGCTACATGCTGAGTTGTGACCCTTTTGTGGCAAGCTGTTGTTGTGTGCTTATTTGTAAAATGTGTATATGTCCATCGTGCTTTATGACAATAAATAAATTTTATCTCATTTCAATTCATCTGTGAGGGAAAAAAGTCACCACACTGCATTTAGTTGGTAATTTCTTATAAATTAAACGTACAGCGTACTTCTTAATTTTTCCTTGAAATTAAACCATTTTCAATTAACCTTCTCAAGTCAAATTTCATACTTAAAACTTCAATCGAACAAACCTTAAGTTCTAAGCTTTAAAGTCCAAAATCGAAACCATTTGGCTCAGCTGCTAAGAGAAAGTTCCACTACGGTCTAGCGCTTCGCTCCGTCGTAAATTTTCCACTTAGTGCTAATAAATTACCCATGTTGCGCTTTGCTGACGAAGATGGCTGCTTAGAAGAACCACATTACATCACATTTTTACAAAAAAGGTTAAAAATCAATCAAATTGAATATTCGATATAAAGATAAAAAATACATGTCATTATGCCCATAATCGCCATTTACCTCCTAATGCGTCTATACGCATAGTTAATAGGAGAGGCCTACGTCCAGCAGTGGACTATCATAGGCTGATTGATGATGATGACATTATGAGAAATAGTATTTTTGGAAAATAAGTAATAGTACATTTCGATGCACGTGCAAAAAAATTTTTTTTCGACGAGGGTGTAAGTTGGAGCCCGAGTGAAACGAAGGCGACAATCACCTAAGTTAAAAAGAAGTTTTTACACGTGTATCGAACGACTTTTTTCAAAACAAGTGCCTTAAAAAGAGAAATATACGCACGCGAAGCGTGCGCAAAGTTAAGTTTTCCGCACTAGTTAGGAATATTTAATTTATATTTTAACGGCAAACGGGTCATTAGCATAAATCTAGGTTTGTTATTATCTTGGCATTTCGGGCATGACGTTACACCCGTGATCACAGATAGATCGTTAAAATATGACTGATAATGTGATAATCGTGAAAGTTTCAATCAATAAATCTGATTTTACTTAGAAAATTACATAAATTTTACCCGTGTTGATAACCTTGAAAAGTATTTTTGGAACTGGGTAGCTTTTACAAGTTGTAGCTATACGTATCATATTATTTTTCTAACTTCTTTGTAACCTACCTTCTATTTATGTTACCTACTAAGTATACCGATATGCCACTGCAAGATGTACAGTCGCCATCAGATACGTCGAAGCGGTTACAGTAGGTACTCAAAATTATCTGAACATGCGTTAGAGTGCATGACAATAGAGACCAGGGGGGTTACCATGACGTAGTAATGAGATTCAGTTTAGGTTCACGGAAAGGGACAGCGATATACGACTCGTACAGCTTTGTCCCTTTCTCATGACCTAAACTGAATTGCCTTCATCATCAGCCTATATTAGTCCACTGCTGGACGTAGGCCTCTCCTATTAACTTTGCGTATAGACGCATTAGGAGGTAAATGCCCATAATCGCCACGCTGGGCAAGCGGATTGGCGATCGCAGTAATGTGTCCACTATGATGACGCTGCTGCCCATCATCAATCTTGTAGAATGGTCAGTGACACTTCAATCCCTTAGTCGACTCTTACGACACCCGCAGGAGGAGTTGGGGTGGTGACAAATGTATTCTTACTGCCGTCACCACACGGCGAGAATTGCCTTACGTCATGGTAACCCTGGGGAGTTACTATGGTATCTTAAATGCGATTCAGTTTAGGTTCGGCTTGTCAATTTTTGACAGTTATTCTTTGGAATTGACACATCGCGGTTAAGTGTAGGTCTTAAACTGAATTGCATTAGTAACTCCGCTATTGTGGTAACTCCTCTGCTTAGATATTTCTGAGCATCCTGGCCGCTGTAAATATATTTGACAACGACTATACAGAAAGTACAGTCAGCAGCAGATATTGCTAAGCGGGCAGCGTGCTCTATTCGTGCTTGGTACGACCGTATTGCTAAGATTTCCTAATTATATTAAAATGTTAGACGGTAAGCAATTTAAGTTAAACTTGAAAAGATTTCTCACTGAAAATGTGTACTACTCGTATACTTTGAACGAGTTTTTTGATGATATGGTAAAGATGAACCAAATTAATTAGATATTACATTGTATTGTATATAGCTATTGCCTATTTTTAAGACTAATATATTGTACGCTCGAAACGAGCAGCTGTCGATACTATTTTGTATTTCAAAACCTTACTGTACACAGTTTACAATAAATAAATTACTTACTTACTTACTTACTTAAGATCATTGTGAACACCTTACCCGCTAAGCAATATCTGCTGCTGACTGTACCTATGCATTTGTCAGCCTCCGCAGCCTAGTAGAGTACCCTGCCTACGAAGCTGGAGGTTCCAGGTTCGAATCCCGGCGAGGGCATTAATTGTGTTTTTTTTTATCACAAATACTTGTTCCTTAATCATGGATGTCTATGTATTTAAGTATCTATATGAGTATATAGTCGCTTGGTACCCACATCCCACATCGCAAGCTTTAATTGTGCTTACCGTGGGACTAAGTCGATTTGTGTAAGATGTCCCATGATATTTGTTTTTTTTTTATACCACGTCGGTGGCAAACAAGCATACGGCCTGCCTGATGGTAAGCAGTCACCGTAGCCTATGGGCGCCTGCAACCCCAGGGGTGTCACATGCGCGTTGCCGACCCAATAAAAACTTGTACACTCCTCTTTTGAAGAACCCCATACTGTAGTCCAACGGGAAAACCTCGGCAGGGAGCTCATTCCACAGACGGACCGTCCGCGGGAAGAAGTTCCTCTGAAACCGCTCGGTGCGCGACCATTGTGTTATTTTCGCGTGTTTATTTCATACATAAGTAATGTGTGCTATCATAACAGCAGGTGTTAATACGACGCCTAAATTCGCCGGTCGATATTACCCCCTCACCCTAAGCCGCATACGTTAAACCAGGAGACGTAATTACCATGGTAATTACGAAATACATATTACCGCTGCCATAAGCTTGTGTTTCAAAGGCAATCGAAGTAATCCTATTGGTAAGATTGCGTGTGATTACAGAAGGCCCTTGAATGGAATTGGAGATATTGAATTGTGAGATAGGTTGAGGAATGTCCTTGAGAATTGGCTATTTTACTTTGATCGCTTGATACATAGTAGGATTAAGTAGGTAACATGAATACTTTACGACATTTTTCTCTTGGTATACGAGTTTTTTATGTAGTGACGATATGCAAAACATCGTTTATCTATAAGCATTTTATTTTCACTGACAACAATATCGTATTACCGTAAAGATATTTTAAAAATACATTTGTAATGTATTTCTTGCTTTGTTACAGGTATGTTACGTTACACTTCTCTCGTAACAGCGGAACCCGATATTGTTGCGTATTGGGAGCCATAGTTGGATTACTACGTCATTAGAGGTACGCCGAAACTCGGATTTCAATGGTAAAGTCAAGGTACGCGGAAATCGGTTTAGCGAGGTGCAAATACCGACTTACCGGTACATCATCATCATCATCATATCAGCCGAAAGACGTCCACTGCTGAACATAGGCCTCCCCCAAAGACTGCCACAATGACCGGTCCTGTGCCACCCGCATCCAGCGGACTCCTGCGACCTTCACCAGGTCATCAGTCCACCTTTTCGGGGGCCTACCCACGCTACGCCTTCCGGTACGTGGCCGCCACTCAAGAACCTTCCCGCCCCAACGGCCATCGGTTCTACGCGCAATGTGCCCCGCCCACTGCCACTTCAGTTTAGCGATTCGGTTTAGCGAGGTGCAAATACCGATTTACCGGTATAGTTGGGTCCTAACTCCATTTTTTATAAACGTTTTTTAACTGAACAAGCCGCTAATAATTGCTTGTCCCTTTCGGTCTTAACAATGTGTCCATAAGAGCATTAGGGACAAACAATTATTAGCGGCTTGTTAAGTTCACAAACGTTTATGAATAAGGGGGCTAGAATGTGCATTGTGTTTTTATTTTATTTTATTCGGTACATGAACAGTATTACAATTCATAAGAACTTAAACTAATGTTCTAGGAATATATAAAGCCAATTATATGACCTTATAAAAGCTGTTTGAACACAAATCAAGGAAGTGAATTATTAACAGGGTTCGGATATCTCGTAGCACGGTAAGACGTTAGAGAACCACGGAGTCGATTTTAACATAAAAGTCAACTCATACTCATAGTCGTCCTCATACATAATTATAATTAGTAAAAAAATGCTATTAATTTCATTTTATCTACGTGATCTATAGATATTAGAAACTATAAGCTTAGTTAATAATACTTTTTGTTTGTGTGTTTTTTAAGTAACATACTACATAGTTTGGCAGTCTTTTTTAGGGTTCCGTAGCCAAAATGGCAAAAACGGAACCCTTATAGATTCGTCATGTCCGTCTGTCCGTCTGTCCGTCTGTCACAGCCGATTTACTCGGAAACTATAAATGCTACAATAACGAAATTTGGTAAGGATATGTGTTGTATGAACCGCTACATGATTATGATACTAAATTGTAAAAAAACCATTGGGGTGGGGGCCCTCCATACATGTAACTGAGGGATAGAATTTTTTTTTAGTTGTATATAAGCGTGTGGGGTATTAATAGAAAGGTCTTTGAAAATGATATGAAGGTTTATAAATCATATTTTTATTTAAGCAAATCGTTTCCGAGATATCAGCTCTCAAAGTCTGAAAAATGTGTCCCCCCCCTCTATTTTTTAAACTACGCGATATGAAATTAAAAAAAAATATATGTTATGCACAATAATAAACTCTATCAACGATTTTTGGTTTGATTAAATTATCTCCTATAGATTTTGAGGTAGGTTGATTTGACTGTATATTTTTTTTAATAAATTGATAATGGTACGGAACCCTTCGCGCGCGAGTCCGACTCGCACTTGGCCGGTTTTTCATTTAAAATATAGTTGAATTCAATTTCAAATTAGATTTATTTCGTTTATAGTCAACTTTTGGAATGAGCATGTGAGTATGAATATGAGTTTATTTTAATGTTAAAATCAACTCCGTGGTTCTCTAACGTTTTACCGTGCTACGAGATAGCCGAACCTTGATTATTAATTATTGTAATTTCCTTTACCGGATAATTCTAAGATTCGCTGCATGAGGATTATTTGTCCCAAAAAAACAGAGTTTATTATTATGAAAAACTTCGATTTTTTTTTAAGTTTAATCAATATTAAATAAGATCGACAGTATTAAAGTAGTAAACATTGTTTGGGTGAATCAACTTTTTTCTGTCTGTTATTACCATGGTTAGTATCTGGTCGTCAAATTTTTTTTGCGTAGTGGCAGAATGTCATTTCCTTTGCCACAAATTTATGTGGAATGGAATTAAAAAAGAGCACTTTGCCGGCCTAGGCCTTCAAGATTTGTATTAATTTCCATTAACGACCTCTTGTCCTAGTCGCACCTGAAACGTCATACTTCGTAGCATTACAAGGAACATAATAACAATATTTCATTGCATGTTTAAGAGAAGACTATTTTTGTAGGTGGCTTATTATGGAAAGGGATTATTAGCACCAGAAAAGTGAGTAGTTTAAAAAGCATAATTTTGCACAAAACCAGTATTACTCAGGTGTCCGTAACCATGGCAACAACAGACAGAAAAAACCGGGAAAGTGCGAGTCCCACTCGCGTGAAGAGTTCCGTACCATTATCAATTTATCATTTATAAAATACAGTTAAATCAACCTACCTCAATACAATAAGAAATATTTTCATCAAACCAAAAATCGTTGATAGAGTTTGTTAATATGCATAACATATATATTTTTTTAGATTTTAAACCGCGTAGTTTAAAAAATAGAGGGAGGGGGACACATTTTTCAGAATTTGAGTGCTGATATCTCGGAAACGGTTCGCTTAAATAAAAATGTGATGTATAAACCTTGATAATTATCATTTTCAAAGACCTTTCTATTGATACCCCACACGCTTATATACATCGAAAAAAGAAAAATCTATCCCTCAGTTACATGTATGGAGGGCCCCAACCCCAATATTTTTTTTACAATATAATATCATAATTCAGTAGCGGTCCATGCAACACACATCCTTACCAAATTTCAATTCTGTAGCATTTATAGTTTCCCAGTAAATCGGCTGTGACAGACGGACAGACGAACATGACGAATCTATAAGAGTTCCGTTTTTGCCATTTTATCAACCTAATCAAATCAACTTCTCAACATTGTAAACAACTGTCCACTAAACACCAAAAAAAATCCTAACTTTTTAATCCCTCAATGATTGATGTTAAAAACGGTTTTTTGTCTCTGTTCGAAGCATCTATCACGAGTGGACGGTGTATTAATCATTTTTATTGAACAGGGAGCCATTGATTGGTTGATGATGCCTCCATTATGGGAGTTGATGAGGCGGGGCCAATTAGCAGTGAGTGTCTGCGTTTGCGAACTGAGTTTTAAGGATATGCTCCCAATGGATAAAAACTGGTCAAGAGCTTATCGGATCATGCTCGGTGTAGGGTCCCGTTAGGTCAAAATTCTTTTCGTTGTCTTATTTTGTGTCCCTAAAAAACGTGACACAGTGAACACTCTTATTATGCGCCAGCCACATAAATAACTATTAACTACTGTCATCATCCCTATTATCCATGTACGTTTTCGATGTAAGTCCCATACTGCAAGCTCATCGTAATGGTTGGTAGACTCGATCGGTAGCGGAAAGGTTCGTTATTCCGTTCCATCCTGTATGTAGCTAATAATATATCACGTATCGTCCACTTAAAACAGTCAGACAGGATAAAAAACAAAATAAGCAATCAACTAATGAGTTTGAATATCATTAATTAATAACGCACGTTAATGAAGCTACGCTCCAATTAAGGAAAGTTAATAAAACGCTATTAAAAAGTGTTTATTTTGCTAATGAAGTATTTAAATTGAGCGTGTGCCCGGTTTACTTTTAACTCGCGGTTTTACTCGCCTGTGTAAATTCAGTTTTTGAAAGGTTTTTTGCATTTCAAAATTATTTTTTTAGGTTGGCAATCACTGGTTCAGACTCAGACGATCAAAGAGCGGCTACTTTTTGACTGTATATACCAGGGCTCGTCAACCATTTTTTCAGTAATAAAAACTAATAACAGCAACATAACCATGATAATTTAAAGTTTTACCTCTTACGCAATAATATACCAACCCCCTTATTCAGAACTAACTTAGCAAGCTACTAAGTATTGTTTGTCCCTTTCGGTCTTACCAATATGTCGGCAAGAGTGAAAGGGACAAACAATACTTTGTTGTTAAGTTCAGAGGTTTATGAATAAAGAGGTAAGATTTTTTCTAAAAAAAAATATACACCTTATGGATAAAATATAAAAAGCATTACAATGTGATTGCATACCTCTAAATACTTATGAAATACATAAATACTCGTATCACGGGAAGTTCTAGAAATTGCCAATATCGCTCAAAGTGATAGTGTAAGTTTTATTTAAATCGCATGAATAGAACCGCTGAACCGAACTTTGAGAACAGCCATGGCACAGTCAAATTGAGAACCACCTCCTTTTTTGAAGTCGGTTGAAAAATAGCTGACATCCATTGGATACGGGGTTATGCACGATCAACCAATAGGCTCTGAGGGAGGCGTATGTCCAGCCGTGAACTTTTTAGCATCATCATCGTTTCAGCCAAAAGACGTCCACTGCAGAACTGCTTTCCCTCCCTTTGAACCTTTAGGCCTTGGTCGTACTTCACACGCCGCACACAGCCGACAACGTCCCGTCGCACGCAGCGTCTAAAGGTGCGTTTAAACCAAAAGAGCATTCGCTGTTCTAGCGCCCGTTCTACGAGATCAACCAATCACGTTTTGTGTACCTATCGAATTTCGTAGAGTGGGAGGTTAAAACAGCGAATGCTCTTTTAGTTTAACCGCACCTTGAATGGTGTGTTCGAGAATGCTCGGAAGTGGTCGTTTTTGCCCGCTGCGTGCGGCGTCCCCCCGCCATACACCATTCAGACGCTGCGTGCGACAGGAAGTTGTCTGTTGTGCAGTGCGACCAAGGCCTCACATACGCCTATTGGAAGCAACCTGCATCCAACGTCTCCCGACGATATTCATAACATCGTCTGTTTATCTTTCTGCGTATACGTCTACTACGTTTGCCAAACCGTGGTCTCCACTCGAGCACTTTTCAACTCCATCGGCCATCTGCTCTGTTAAGATGATGACGATGTAACAGAACCAAAGTGTCCAATAAAGCTCTTCAAATCGCTGAGGGCGTTTTCAGAAACCGTTGTTGAAATCACCTTGTTATTTAATTCGGACAAGTTTGGGCTTGTTCTACTCTCGAGCTCTTTCGATACTAATAGGAAAAAAAATATGTCCATAATTTTCATACAGTTTTCATTCCTTCCATTACGCTACCGCCTTTGAACATCTATGAAAAAACGGTATCGTAATGGAAAAAACATTTTGAGACATTTTTTTTTCTCCTATTAGAATCGAAAGAGCTCGCGATCCTGAGTAGCCGAATTAAATAACAAGATGATTTCAACGACGGTTTGTGAAAACGCCCCTAAATTGAAGTGGCAGTGGGGCACATTGCACGTAGAAGCGATGGCCGTTGGAGCGGAAAGGTTCTCGAGTGGCGGCCACGTAGGCGCAGCGTGGGTAGGCCCGACAAGGAAGACTGATGTACAGGTCATTCTGGCAATCTTTGGAGGCCTATGTTCAGCAATGGATTCCTGGGACTGATATGATGATGTAACGAATCCAGTAATTTCCTTCAACCATGCATCACTTTCAATTCGTACTTAGGCACAGCTACTTTCCCTCCCTAAAAACATTATCATCAATCCCGCGACACAAGTTCGCAACTTTGCAAGTAATATAAACTTGCACGGTGCGAACCGTACGTAAGTTACGTACGACGTTCATTAGTAACTCTCATAGTCTGCGAAACCGTATTCTGAGGAACTTAATATCAATTTTGTTCTTTGGAGTATGGGAGGAAGTAGTGGCATGCCACCTGCGTACACCCTGGCACCGTCCCATCTTCAACAAACTAGATTTAAGGCGACCGCTGTGACTGGAAATGCCGAATTTTAAAATGGTAATAAATATAAGGTCCTCGGTAAAGAGTACGATTTCGTACGTTTGGTGTAAAAACTTTATGTTTATGGGGACTCAGCGCACCCAAATCGTTTGCTGAAATCGCAAAACGTCTGGTCGACGTAACTAAAGACTGAAGATGCATGGCTACGGAGACTGACACCTGCTGGGGATTGCTTCTATTGACTATGCGTATGATTAGGAGCTAAATACCCATAATCGGGCCAATCAATTTTTCGATCGACACTATTTTGTCCCGTAACGCAGGTGACAATTTCATCAAGTTTTCTAGAAAAAATGCTTAAAAATTGTACACGCGTTAGGCCCACACAAGTTCACATCGATACATTTAGGTTCCAACTGTTTTTCATTGTAAAAATGTGTGATTGACGTACATTTGTAAGTTCATGAAAAGTAACGCAGCAGACATAAAATATGTCGATCGAAAAGTTGATTGGCCCAATCACCACTCGTTGGACAAGCACTTTGAACATTTAGTTAGTGACTGTGTGAGATTTAAAACAGTTAGTGACACTACGGGATTAAATCCCGTAGTCGGCTCTTAGGACACCTACGGTAAGAGTTGGGATGGAAATTATATTACTGCTGTCACCACACTGCCAATAAAAATGCGTATGAGCTGAGATGCTTAGCCAAGTTGCCAATCGCTAATGCTTAGTAGCGTATCGTAGTTTTCCCTCTCTGTCGATTAGCTGCATTTCGTTAACAATTGACGATTAAGCGATTGGCAACTTGTCTAAGTACCCAGGTTAGCGATAGCAGTAGTGTGACCACTATGATGATGCTGCTGCCCATCATCGATCTTCTGTAACTAGGTTATAACATTCTGCAACTACCTAGCTGTTATTAAAACTAGTCAAATTTGCCTTCAGAGCGGCATGAGACTTAATTTCCTTACCGGATGGCAATGCACGATCAAAGTTTAGGAAATTGGAAGTTAGAATTAAATTTAACCCTTTAGCAAGACCCGGAAATATTTTAACGTCACGAAAACCAGTGATATCCTCGTAAGCCTTGATGTACTTATACTAGTACAAATGAACTACAGGTGTATTTAAAGTTGTATACTTATGGCACGATGGCAGTCGTTTTTGTTTTGTACTGTTTGAATTCTCAACAGAACATTATCCCTTCAAAGATCTGAGTTTTTTTAGTAGCGCAGGTTTATTTGTTAGAGTCAAGCACTATTATAATTGGGTCCATATTGGCACTTATACAATTTTTTCTTCGAATATTTTTACTAATACCGTTTTTTACTCATAATCATCATTACTCCGAAAAATTTTTCTCATACTTTTTTCTTACTAAAAATTATACTTCTACCTACAATGTTCATAACGATTTTTATTTCGAAATTTTCTTCTAAACTCAAGTAGATTAATCTATACTCATAAAGTTATTTGAAATAAATTGTTTATTTATAAACATTTTCCCATTAGGTTCACTCTGTTGTGGTATAATTATTTTATGAATAACATAAACTATGTAGTCATAATGGGCTTTGTGCAGAAACTGTTGTGACATACTCAACTTTAGCATATTTCTTTGTGGCAGATTTCGAGTTGTTCGAATATTATTCGAGCATAATTTCGATGCTCCTATTTATGATGAGCCATAATCTGGATGTGCATAAAAAGTATCGGCATAGTTTGTTTTAGCATAACAGAGAAGCAATAATTACAACCTCTCAATATAATCGAGGTAGTAGTAATATTCTATACGTTACTGTGTTACTGAGCTGAGTATTTTCTAGGTTGCTAAAAAAAAAAATAACCTCGAAGAGTCTTCTAACCTAACCTATCCGAGTCGGATCTGCCCCGGATGGTTTAGTTCGCTCGCTTCGCTCGCTCACTGCAGAAATTTTCACCCTCACAGCAAATTCTGCCTGACGAAAAAGGCAAGTTTCGAACATGTGGCTACATGCCCAAAAAAAAAATGCAAATCTAATTTCTGTCTTATAACACTCGGCGTAATTAATGATATGCCAAGATAGTTTCGGACAAAATAATATTCGAAATATTGTTATTTAAGCCAAGTGATGTTTCTGTCTCATTAAGTTGATGCCAAAATAGATTATACCAAGTCTGTTATGTCCTAAGCGTTTCGGACAAAAAAAGTTTAGAGGGAACCCGTTTAGTACAGTACCTACTCTGCCACAACCTGATTTGTGCAGGTAGCTAGTTTACAGTAATAGTACGATTTATATTTAATTAAACAAAAATAATTCATACATAAAACCAGTACAGATAAAAATAAATACCTATAACGTTAGAATATATAGCATAAAATAAGTATAGTGAAAAATTATATAAACATAAAAGTTAGTACTAAAAATATGTATGAAAAACAATATTATGAACATAAATAATTCTATGTGATGATGATTATGAACAAAGATTATTCTAAATACCGATCATTATGAAGTTAAATTGTATAAGAAAAATTTTCGGAGTTCCAATAATCTAAGTTGCAATTTTATAAATACTTTGGCGCACCCATTATAATTATGTATTTATGCACAATGAAACACAAAGTTAATTGTGTATAATATTATAACAAATGTGATAATTATTTCCCTTTTTATTTATAAACAAGCAAATATTGAAACTGAGCACTGAGCTAGAGCCCGTTTTTCATTTATAAATTAAAACTTTTTTTTTAAATGTTTTTCAGTAATTTTTAGGTTTATGTAGGTTTTTGATCTAGTTTTTATTTTTTTTTACTGTAATAATGTATTTATTAATATTGAAACCCAAAAGGGGCTAAAATACGTCTTTGTCATAGAATTGGACAAAAACACGATGTTGCAGCGTGCTTACGTTATTTAAGAAATAATATATGACTGTATACATTTACAAAAAAAATGCAACAGAATTCATAATAATCCATAATACCTGGCAGGTAGTTTGCCAGCGACCAAAAGCGGTTTCTTAGGAAAACCTTGAAATAGCTCAATATCTTAAAATGTTAATTTTATACTTTTTATGTAGTATTCAATATTTTGTGTAATAAACAACATTGTATTTTTAAATTACTCCACGAACAAATAATTTGTGTACCGAAGAATTAAAAAAAACGAAATTAGAACTGTTCTTTTATATGGACAAAAAACTGGTAGGTATCTGATCCCTGGTACATGCTAAGCGACTGATCTATTTCTAAATGCAAGCATCTCAAACATCCCAATATACGAGTAAGCTGCATTCACCAATGACGGGTGAGAAAAATCGAATAACTCCTGTTTGCCAATATTAAACGCCGAAAAACCCTTACCAAAGTATCTCACTCGTTGCATTTTCAACCGACTCTAAAAAAGGAGGAGGTTCTCAGTTCGACTGTTCGTTTCTACAGTAGATTAGTTGGTACCCGCGACTTCGTGCACATAATTATGTATGCGATTCCCGATAATAATCATCAAGTAAAAAATTTAAAAAAAGCCGACGTTTACCGACTTCTCGAAGATCCCATAATCATACCCCGACTAATCATTAATTCAGCATGCCAAGAGGACCAGGGTTTACTTTGAAGTCGGTTAAAAAAGAATTATCAAAATCGCTTGGCATGATGTTGTCGTCCATAACTATGCTTAATTCTAATGGGTGCGTGTCACAAGGTATAACAACAAATTATATTATAATGTCACATTAATAACATTCACGAGATATTAAAAATGTAAGCTATAACAACAAAATTTAAATTATTGTTAGGAATAACGGTCAATTTACATAATATTCATTAAATATAAGGTCCTTTTATGTAACTCTCAAATAGAATAAGTTCATTTTGTGTACTTAACATACATATAACGTATAAAAATTATAGTGCATAATATCCTTCATTATAAAGACCGTAAAATATAATGGAGACAAAAGCAAAATTTCTGCAGTGAGCGAGCGAAGCGAGCGGACAAAACCTTTCGGGGCAGATCCGACTCGGATATACGATATGAGTATGAGATATGATGAGTGAATACACGATGGTGTTTAAATACTGTCTGACTGTGTTCGATAGTGTTATATTCTTAAATTTAGTTTTGTTTTTCTCCGCTCTAATAGCCGCACAGCAGGTAAGGTGTTAAGTAATTATAAATTTGTACTAATAAAACGATACACTGTAACAGGCTATTAAAAAAAGACTCGAAAATGCGAACTTGTGGTAAGGGCACAGGTTAAGCGTGGTTTCAAGCCAATGCCAATGCGAAATGCATTCTATTACGGAGACGTGACACCGTGTTCGCGAAACTAATGCGAACTAAACATTCGCGAATTTAATTTGCGAATAAATGTAAAATTGTGGTTAGCGTGTCGTTGGTATGGCTCTTCTCTCTCTTAGAAACAATTGTATGTTACGATACAAATGCGAGATATAAATTCACTTATGTGTAGTAAAAGTTATGCTCAGTGATCGGTTTTTTGGGAGCGGGATTTCGCGTACAAAAAAATTACGGGTGTGACTATAAAATTTTATTTAACACTATTGTATTATATACACAAGAGCATACTTTATGGAACAGAAACATGGCAATATAATTAAAATTTATCTCAAGTTACTATAGGAGACCCGCAGAATCCAAAAAACCGATCACTGGGTTATGGTATACAGTAGGCTATAGTATAAGAAAGTAAGTTCAAAGCGAGTACGTAGCGATAAATTAAAATACGATCGAATAGAGTGTCTTAATTGGACATGAGTTACTAATTTTCTTTTCGTAGGTGTATTGAACCACGGGCTTTGAAGGCTTTATACAGTAATCCCGTCCAACAAACAATTCATTTATTTAAAGTAAAATTCACTAGTGATTTTAGTAGATATTTTTTGATTTTAAAGATAATCCATAATCCCTCTGCCAAAGCTACCCCAAATGCATTTTATCTGTAAATGATACATATACTGTATTTAATTTAATCCTTTCAATCAACAAAACTGAATAAAAACTTTTAGATTACAATAAACAATACTCAATCCAGGAATTCATTTACCATTTTCACCAAAAATATTCACTGACCTTTTATTCTAATCCAATGAGAATAGTTTTTATTCGAGCACAAGCTTTTCAATTTCGAAAAATACCGTGTAAAATACTAGTACACCTCCAATACTCGATGCGAAGCGTACAAAAATACCAGGTATTTTATGTATCCAGGTCACAGATCATTTACCTTGTAGATGGAGTATAGAACCACGTCATATTGGTAATCTGTACCTACAATGAAAAAATATGTTCAATAAGAATCATATTTAGTTATCCTTTCGTCTCTGACTGTCAAAAAGCGGTATTTAAACTTGTGACTATGAAACTATTTAGTTTCAATTATGACTGCATAAGAAGCCCAAATTTGGCTCCACTACTGTCAAAAGGTTATTTTGGTTTGAATATTGTGTATGTACATAATATCATTAATCATTGGTGGTGATGTTGAAACTAATGAAAACGTACCTATTTGAATAAATTATCTCCTTAGTATATTCAAATAGGTACGTATTAGTAGTAGAATTTTGAAGTTATATAGTTTTTGTAGAGAAACCAAGTACAACCTTACGTTTTCCGCGAAGGATTTTAGAAATGATTACAGTATTTACATTATTATATAAAATGATACTAGTTGATAATTTATGTCTACTTCATAGCACAAAGCGATCTTATTAACTATGAAAACGCTCAATTAAATCCAAATGTACCGTAAACTGGGGTTACTTTGAACTTTGGGGTTACATTGATAAAAACTTCTTTTATTTTTTAATCGCGAATATCTTCCGTTACCAAACGCATCTGTATATATATTTTTTTAAGTCTGGCAAGAACGATAGTTATCCTTATTAATTGTTTAGATACTTTAAATGAGTACGGTCGTTAGAATAGCGTATCACGTGTTTATATTTACGTATACGTTTTGCTATTTTTCGTGTATAAAATAACTTCTAAACTAACAATAAGGGTAGTGAGGTAAACGGTTCTTAATCACAATTAACTTGTCACAAGTGTGTTTAGGTATACAAATATAACGTTTTTGGGGTCTTCAATTCAAACTAAGTACTTGTAACAATTGTTTTTATTCAATGGGGTGTCTTTGATCACCTACATGGGGTCACATTGATCAGAATCTTACGTATAGTTGGTTATGGTATGTCTATCCATTTGACTGTTTATTTTATAAGAAGATTGTGCTCTCTTCAATGTTTGATTTTTGTTTTTAATAAAGTTGAATACTAAAGTTTTTTTTATAATATATCGGGGTTACTTTGATCACAAATATTTGATCAAAATAACCCCAAAACGACGTAAATTGTTGTAACTTTTGATACTGCGAACGGATTTATTTATTTTCTTAGGAGAAATTACTCCTGTAAGGGTTTACATTCCATTACCCTAAAAAAACATAAGGTATCAAAGTAACCCCAATGTCAGTTTAACTTTGATCACAACATTTTATTTTTCTATCTTCATACATTTTTAAAGTATCGTTTCAAATTTTTTTACCGAGAAATATAACAAAAAGTTGATGTTACTATTTTATTTTTGGATTTTTTTACGCCTAAATTTAGAAGATGTTGAAGTTTAAACTTTAAAATTGATCAATGTAACCCCAGTTTACGGTAGTTACTACAGTATGGCATCGGGTCAAAGATGTGAATTGCGTCTACCTGGTGACAGGTAATGTGGGTTCAATGTTTTGTTATTGCCATATACCATGCAAGCTTCATAAAGCTGATTATTGTTAATTAAAAAGTCAAAATATAATATAGAAAAATACCAACTTAACCAACGTGGGACTTGAACCCGTGTTTGTAATTTTTGCGGATGATTCCTAAATCCGTGGTGACAGGGCCGAAATTGTTAGTTAAAATGAAATGTTTAATAAAAGCTCATTTAATATAATTTTGAAGTTTTACTAATTAAAAACCAAAATGAATTTGTTTGGATAAAAATGATTAGTGTAAAAAACTCCCTGAAAGTAAATTTATAAAAATTTACTTGTATAAATATTTTGTAACACTTTCGTTTTGCGTCATGGTATTTTACTAATAAAACGTCTCTTTCGCACTACTTACATACGCATTAGAACCTAACGGTATTAACGTAAACGATGAAATACTATGCGGAGTCTGTACAATCTATACAAACAGTCTGGTACAAGTGCACCGTCGCAAATTGCGACTGCCATTGACAGCTACGTCTATGCATGGGTGCTGTTTCAATGCAAATACATCAAGCACTCTAGATTTTTATGTATGAAATAAACCATGTTGCTCAAACAAATAAAATGGCCAAAAGCATGTCAAGTTACCGTGCAGTTTCATAGTTACTCTTAATTTATATTCAGAGATAGTATGAATTGGGCATCTTTGTTTGCAGTCATATGAATATTATATAGTCTCTAAAGTCAATTAAATTATTAATCAATCAAATAATTTCTTTTAATATAATGTTGATTCTTTATTAATAATTATTACACGGATTTTTATAATCTATTACGTTGTTTTAAATAATTAATAATTATTTAACTTGGAGTCATGTCATTATTATTGAGCACAATGACGCGCATATCTCCGATCTCAGGTTAAATGTAAAACTAATGACTAGTATCTGCCGGGTTATAAATAATATATAATTTATCCATTTTTTGTTCTTAATGCAGACTGCAGATAATACAAACCGGTTTTTATTGGTATGAGATTTCGGTTACTAACCGGTTTTCATACATTTCAAAACCGGTTTTCATTCTCTAATACGGAGTCTATTTCTAACAGTCTAGGTGCACCGCAAATTGCGACTGCCTCTGACAGCTACTTCGACGTATTTCTCGAACACAACATTCGCTTGCATTTGCATCTATAGTGTCTATTCTAGATATCGCCGCTATATGATCCTCGTTTATGCAACGCTTACTTGATGGAAAAAACGCCTGTATTCAAAGTAAAAGAAAGGTTATATTTCCATGAATTTATTGCTCTACATTCGAGGTTTAGTAAGTTCAGAGTTTAGTAATCTTGACATTCTTGACATTATTTACATACCCCCTTATTTATAAGCGACTCCTAACTTAACAAGCCGCTAAGTACTGTTTGTCCCTTGCGCTCTTATGAACATATTGATAAGACCTTACGGATAAGAAGGATAAACTACTTACGGCTTACTACGTTAGCAGACGTTTATGAATAAGGGGGTTAGTTTATTTATTTTAAACTATAGTGCTCATAAAATATACGATTGGTGGATTTGAATGTTTTAACCTCTTACTGTCTAAAAAATTATTGCAAATTAACTTTGAATGTATGTTGTATTCATATTCATATTCAATCATTTATTTGCATAAATAAAAGCACAGAAGTCATGCATGCAAATACAATTTCTATCTGACTTAAAACTAAAACAATTGAATTTACAACAGATAATATCACCATATAAAAATAAAAATCATAACTAGGTATGTCAAAAATAAAATAAGATACATTAATAAAAATATGTCCGGTACATTGGTCTACTAAAACAATTTAATTTACTATAGCTAATATCACAATGTATACATACAAAAATCATAACTATAAAATATGTCAAATATTACATTTATTAAAATGTGTCAGGTACATTGGTCAAAATACTTATCATAATATTCATTAATGGAGTAAAAGGGACGACACATAAAATATTCTTTAACAGCTTTGTCAAAAGTTTTAATGTCATCTATATTTTTAATTTCGTCAGTCAATAAATTAAACACTTTTATGGCAGTATTAGTTAAGCTTTTGTCAAAATTTACATAATGTGCATCATTTAAAAGTAACCTATTTCTATTTCTTAAATTATAAACATTAATGGTTGCGCCTTGCTCTATGTATAAGTGTTTGTTTGTGAACACGTAAATACAAATTTTATACAGGTACATGGAAATCACAGTCATAATTCTATTCTTAGTAAATATACTGCGATGCGACTCAGGTATACTACGACATCCTTCCACTATTCTTATGGCTTTTTTCTGTTTAAGCAAAACTAGATTTATATTAGTTCCGTTACCCCAGACCTCAATACAATATCGAATTATACTTTCGAAATACGAAAAGTACATATTTAACAATACTTCTTTACTTGAAACGTTAGATAAAGCTCTCATTGCATAACACGCCCCCCCTAATTTTGTATTAATTTTTTCAATTTGTTCATGCCATCTCAAATATGGGTCAAGATCCACGCCTAAAAATTGTACACATTTCGTTTTACTGATCGGAACGTTACAGTCAAAATCAGGACTTGTCGTGCTCCTACGGAATGTCATATAAAAGCTTTTGCTACAGTTCATTTTTAATCTATTGGCTTCAAACCATAATATGAGTTGATTCCAGGTAGTTTGCATATCTGCATCTAGGTCTTTAGCGGATGGTGCATTTAAGATAACACTTGTATCGTCAGCGTAGAGGTATGGAGTACCATGGTTTAATATATCAGGCAGGTCATTTATGAATATTATAAATAGCAAGGGTCCTAACACTGATCCTTGTGGAACTCCGTATTTCACTTGTTTCTCCTCAGATTTTATTGAGTCTTCATTAGCCCTATTAGTCAGCTCTACATATTGACACCGGTTGGATAGGTAAGAACTGAGTAAGTTTAGAGCATTGCCACGCAACCCATAAAAGTCCAGTTTACTTAAAAGAATGTCGTGGTCAACGCAGTCAAAGGCTTTAGTGAGGTCACAGAAAATACCTCCACACGTAAGTCCTGCATTAAGGTACGTCAAAACTTCTGTTACCAATTTACTAACAGCTGCCAACGTGTTTCTATTTCTTCTAAAACCGTATTGATGCAACGTAAAAAGATTATGATTTTCAAAATGAGCTTGTATTCTTGTGGCTATACATTTTTCAAAAACTTTGGCTAGAATCGGCAATAGAGATATTGGTCTGAAATTATTCATATCAGTTTTGCTACCTTTTTTATGAATAACCACAACTTTGGCTTTTTTGAATAGATCAGGAAAGGTTCCACTTATCAGACAATCATTGAAGATGATGCATAGGGGTATACATAGCACATTAATGTTAATTTTAATTATGTTTGTGTCTAAGTTATCTGGGCCAGTCGAATATGTATTTTGAAGGTTTTTTACAATTCGGATAACTTCAGGCTCAATGATTGGTGTCAAAAATATAGATCTACTACAACTAGTCCGTCGTTTTTTAAGTATTGTCATAAAATTTGAGTCATTATTTTGAGTCGTGCTTTCCCCGACACTAACAAAGAAATTGTTGAATGTATTAGCAATCGTTTTGTCATCGTTTACCATGTCATTGTTAATTTTGAGCGAGATCTTTTCATTCCTTTTGCATTTACCTGTGTGTTCCCTTACTAATTTCCAAATCGCCTTTGATTTATTTTTTGCTTTAGATATCGTTTTTTTTGTATGGTTTTTCCTAGCAGTAATTAGTACTTTTTTGTATGTTCTTTTATAAGATTTTAAATAGGAACGAAAATCTGCATCTTTATTCTTTCGTGCTAATATAAGTAACTTCCTCTTATAACGACTAGATACTTTAATTCCCCGAGTCAGCCACGTTTTAGTTGTTTGTGAACAAACAATTGTTTTATAAGGAAAGTGTTTAGCAGCTAAGAGATTAAATATATTGTAAAATATGTCAAGCTTTTTATTGCAGTCCGTGTCAATAAACTGCAAGTCCCAATCAACATTGTTAAACTCATCTTGGAAAGCTTTAATTGATGCGGTATTGAAAATTCTTTGTTTGACAACTTTAACTTTACTAGGATCATAACGGGCTGGACAACTAAGCGTTAAATGTTGGACATCATGATCGGAAAAGGAGCACGGAATTACTTGTGCGTTCGAGTAATGTTCATAATTTAGGAGAAAATTATCAACTGTAGAAGACGATGTCTCAGTGGTCCTGGTCGAATCTGTTATAGTAGGCTTAATATTATATTCCAATAGCAATTGCAGCAATGCTTTAGTTTTGTTGTCATTTAGATTACCAAAATTTATATTAAAATCACCGGCAATAACCGCATTTCTTAATTTTAAAGTATCTAGGTATTTTTCTAGGATTGACATGAACTCTTTTACATTTGAACTGGGACATCTATATAATACGGTTAGATGAATCTTATGGACAGGAGTGAGTTCAAAGACAATTGAGGAAAGTTCGAATACTTTTTCCCTCGAGAAAGGTTTAACATCAACAACTTTGTAGCGGTCAGCAATATCTGATCGGATGAAAATTATTGTACCTCCTCCTCTTGAACAATTTCGAGATGATTGAGTGGCAATTGTGTATCCAGGTAGGTGAATCGAAGAATGTTCATCGGGTTCTAACCAAGTTTCCGTCAGAAAAATAATATGGGGCTTATCTCTTAAGTCTAGTTCAATAAAAGATTCTAAGCTGAGCAATTTGTTACGTAGCCTATTAATATTCAGGTGCATAAGAAAAAGTTTACTCAGTTTACATTCATTATCTACATGCTTATTCAAACTTGCGCTATTCATAAAAAAGAAAGTCCATTGTAGAAACGTTCATTAATTTGTTTAAGAGCTGTATTAATTGACGTAACAAGTTTAAATTTGCCACTCATTTTAAGTTTATAGCCATCATTTTTATAATCAAGCAACGAAAGGTTGCGGTCAACATTCTGCACAAACGCAAAATCATATTTTAGCAGGCGATCATGCAAAAGTCTATTAACTTTACTAACAAAAAAGTTAAAATCGTAAGCATTGTCGTGGATGCTGCTTGGGATATGGCAGACAATAACATTGCAATGAGAAAGAGATTTTACAGTTTCTTCTATAATAGCAGCAGTTTGAAATGGTGAGTGTATGTTGTAGTCACTTCCTCCACACATGATAATAACACAATCTTTTCTTGTAAACCCTTTTACCTTTTCTTTCAAGCCTTGTAAAACTCGATCCGTGGTGCCTAAATTAATGATGTCGGCTGTGAAATTGTAATCATTTCTTCGTACTCTAGACAGTATTGATATTAATTCAGTTCCATGAAAATCAGATACCAATAAAATATTTGGTTTCTCTTGAATATTTGAAGGCACACTATCAGTTATGGCCGGAGACTCGTGTTTAGTGTAATCGATAGTTCGGATAGGATGAGTTATGTTATGTTTCTCTGGATTCTCACAAACTATTTTTTTCTTGATATCAAGAGTACTTTTTTGCAAAGCTTGTATCGATCTCTGTATTCTGTGTAGCGAATCTTTATTTGACTTTAGTAGGTCTTGGTTATTTTTAAGGTTTTGGTAGTCTGTCATAATCTTGCTCAGCCGACGAGTAAGTTTCTTAATTTTATTTCTGTAGCATATAATGTCGGCTTTGAGCTTACTAATTCTCTCTACATCATTTTTAAATTCATTAGCAGATAGGTCTGGATTCTTCATAGTTTCAAATAATTGTTTATTTTCAGCTTCCAGGTCCTCGATCCGCATTGCTAATGATAGGTTTTCTTCCTCTTTTTTCTTAATTTTCTGTTTAAGTGGCGTTAATATTTCCATGTCTTCATTATCAGTGGACACTATTGTACAATTACCATTTTTTTCAAGAAAATCGCATTTTTCTTGAACTTCCTCGAGTCGTTTTCTTAGAAATTTATTTTCTTTAACAACTTCTTTCAATTTTTTATCATTTTCGCAGTTAGATAATATTTTATTTTCTTCCTTTAACGCTAATATTTCCTTTTCTAATCTCTGAATAATCTTTTTATCATCTTCCGTTTTTTTTAGACAAATTTGATGATCATGGGAATTTTCTTCGTCACTGTGAGTTGTTAATTTAGAGTCTATAATTTTTCGTGGTCGCAACAATGCTTTCCTCAAGTTTTCTGTTTTTTTGTCCATATTCGACATATTGTGTAGTTTAAAAATGGCAAAATTATAAACCGAACTGTTATAAGTGAGTTCGTTGTTTGGGCGATTTCAGAACGCACCCTTGAACTGGCAACCCACGTTTGTGATTGTTATGTTGGTAGACAGTTATTTGTGTCAGTTGTCTAGTAGCTGTCAAAATTCGCCCAATCATCTGTTTACGGCGTGTACAATCCCGTTATGTTTTGCCGAGAATAAGTCGTTAATCTTTGTTTTGAATGCAAAATAATAATATAATTGGTGCTTTCCGAGGTCGTGATGTGTTTATTTATAGTGCAAAGCAGTGCAATGTGTCTAATATTTGACCGCAAGTCTTGATTCTGCACTTTGGTGGACACAACAACATTTCACGTAAGGTTTATGCAATTTTTATTTACTTAAAACAATCGGAGCTCTCTCTTTCAATGTTTTCCTGGCCAGAGTTGTGAGGAATAGAAAATATTATTATGGGTAAAAAGATATATCAGTAAGTTCAAGGGCAATAATCTTGTTATAGCTATCGATAAATGTGGCACCAATTTGATATTATTGCAACATATTCAAGATAACCCACATCCATATACAACTGATCGAACTGATACATAAACAGAAATTGATAATTATACTGATTGCCTACTCGCGTGTCTAACCTATCAGATTAAGGCAACGATTGGGGAAAAATGTATCAAATAATTTCAGACTCGTCAAACTAATAACACCTCGTCGTTTTTGCGTCGAGGGTTATAACTTAAAGACGTTGCTCATAAATTAGTCCATATTTTAATAGGTATCTACGCTTGTCATATTTTGGTGCTGTTTACCTCTTAAATATGTTATTATATGCACCTGTTCAGAAATAAATTGTTTCTGTGAACGGTCTCATAGCGAAGAGTCTCGATCAACACCTCAAGAGGCTCTCGCTAGGTGGTTGGGTCAAGGGTTAGATGCAGAAGGCGGTAATCCTGGACACGGCGCGCATAGTCGGACGGTTCTTCTCCGTGCAGCCCTAACCACCGGCAGCTTGGGCCCACCCCGTTGCCGGCAGCACCCTAGGTTAGGTTTTTTTTATAATGTTCATATGTTTTATATTGATTTTGTACGTTTTATTGTATTTTATTTTTATAATCATATTTTAAAATGCCTAACTGATGAAGAAAAATATTAAAGAGATTATATAATCTTATCTAACCTGTATTTTTTCCATAGTACGTAAAAACTGTTGTATATGTGTGCTCGCTGACGCACACACCGAACGCTCCAACGAATACACGCCAGTACGCTAACAGCAAGCAGTGGTTTTACTTGTCTCACCCTTACGTATCTAACACTGGCGACGACTACCCACATATAAAAAAAAAATACATTAACGGAAATGTCTGGTGCTATTTTCGGCTTGTTGTCTGCTTTTGACCACACAACCCAATCCTGGGAGACGTACAAAGGCAGGATTTCGCAGTGGTTCATCGCGAATGACATCGACAACACCAAAGATGCCGGGGGAGAAAAGAGACGAGCGATCCTCCTTAGCGCACTCAGTGATGGCACGTACAAGCTGGCAGCGGACTTAGCGTTGCCGAAGGATGTACAGAGCGTGCCGTATGAAGACATTGTCAAGCTGCTGGACAATCACTTCACTCCGAAGCGCTGTGGATTCGGCGAGCGATACAAATTTTATGCAGCCATACAACAGTCGGGAGAGACATTTGCTCAATGGGCGGCACGACTGCGCGGCTTAGCGGCATTCTGTTCATTCAGCAATGTAGAAGAAGCGCTTCGCGATAGGTTTGTCATGGGGTTGTTATCCGGCCCAGAAAAGGATAAGCTCTTTGCTCGGGACCTTACGGATTTAACCCTGGCTAAAGCGGTGGAGTTAGCGGATAGCATACAGTGCGCGCGCGCAGGGTCTGCGGCCGCACAGCCGGCACAGGGGCACGGCGATCAGCTGTTCAAGATTTCGCAAGCGCGTCAGCAGAACAGTACGGCTGGGGGCGGCAGCGATAACGGTCCCAAAGTGCGGTGTCAAGTGTGCGGTTATTATAATCACGAAACTTCACAGTGTCGTTTTGCTAAGTTACGGTGCAAAAAGTGCAAAAATGTTGGTCATCTTAAAAAGATGTGTAAAAAATTAAATTTTATGGAAGTAAGCGTCGGGGATAAGGGCGATGATGATGATGGTAAGTGTTTCAATATCCGTTCAGATAAGGGAGAACCAATGATTGCTACCGTTTCAATATTCAACATCCAACTTAATTTTGAAATGGATTCAGGGTCAGACGTCACCGCAATCACGGAACATACATACAAAAAACATTTTAGCGATGTACCATTGTCATTAAAATATAAACGATTATTTTCGTATTCTGGCCATCAGATTCCACATTTGGGGGTAGTACGCCTACCCGTCACGTACGAGAATCGAACTCTCTCGCTTAATGTTTACGTCGTGCGGAATGCGGCAGTGGATGTTCTAGGTCGAGATTTCATTTCACTGTTTAATTTAGAGTTTACGTCGGCCCGTATTTGTACCATAGACGACAACGATTTAATCAGCGAACTAGGTAAACGTTATGCATCGGTATTTTCAGATGACTTGGGACGATTTAATAAATATAAAGTAAGTTTGCAATTAAAGGAGAACGCAAAACCGATCTTTATTCGCGCGAGGCCCATTGCGTTCGCCCTGCGAGATAAAGTAGATAAGGAAATAGATCGCTTATTATCATTAGGGGTTTTAAAACCGGTTGACCACTCGCAGTATGCGTCACCCATTGTGCCGGTATTAAAACGTAACGGGGCGATAAGGATTTGTGCTGACTATTCAACGGGCATAAACAAACAGCTGGTAATTGACCAGTACCCCTTACCTACGGTAACCGAACTTTTTGCGAAACTGTACGGGGGGAAACAGTTTACTAAATTGGATTTGTCCAATGCTTATAATCAGTTTGAACTGGATGAAAAGTCACAAGAACTAACTTGTGTTAATACGCACCGCGGTCTTTTTTCGTACACTCGTATGGTTTTTGGTCTCTCTTCGGCGCCGGCCGTGTTCCAGCGCGCCATGGAGAGCGTGCTGGCGGGCGTGCCGGGCACGCTGTGCCTGCTGGACGACGTGCTCGTCACCGGAGAGGACACCGACCAGCATTTATGTAGGCTCAACGAAGTACTTAAAAGGTTACAGGATGCCGGGCTAACGTTACAAAAGGATAAGTGCGAATTTTTCAAAGACGAAGTTAGTTATCTAGGCTATGTGATAAATAAAAATGGCTTAAATAAATCACCGCTTAAAGTGAAAGCCATGATAGACGCCCCGGTACCGTCGAACGCGAGCCAATTACAATCTTTTTTAGGATTAGTAAATTATTATAGGAGTTTTGTACCAAATGCGTCGACCATATTAAGTCCGCTATATGACTTGTTAAAAAAAGGAGTAAGATGGTGCTGGTCAAAGGAACATGATAAGGCTTTCGTTACCATAAAAAAATATTTGGCATCAGAGCAAGTGCTAGCGCATTTCAACCCAGCTGCGGATCTAATTCTTACCGTGGATGCCGGGCCTACAGGTTTAGGGGCGATTCTGTCGCAGATTGAAGCCGACGGCTCCGAGCGACCGATTTCATTCGCGTCACGCACTCTTAATGCTGCGGAGAAACGGTACTCACAAATACAGAAAGAAGCGACTAGTATAATATTTGGGATACGGAGGTACCACCAGTATTTATATGGCAGGGCGGTGCCGTTTACCCTTCGTACGGACCATAAACCACTTTTATCAATTTTTGGCCCATATCGCGGGGTACCGGAAGTGTCAGCGAATAGGCTTCAACGCTACGCTATGTTTTTAGCGGGTTACAATTATAAAATCGAGTATATCCGGAGCGCTGATAATAGCGCGGATTTCTTATCTCGCGCCAGCCTGGCGGCGGGGGCCGCGCGGGGCGCGGGGGAGCGCGGCGCACACGCTGACGCTGCGGAAAGTGCGGAAGAAA
Source organism: Thaumatotibia leucotreta (assembly GCA_025490895.1). Lineage (NCBI taxonomy): Eukaryota > Metazoa > Arthropoda > Insecta > Lepidoptera > Tortricidae > Thaumatotibia > Thaumatotibia leucotreta. Next base: position 37,330 of record JALPQI010013062.1, read on the forward strand.
TACCCGATCGGGCATCATACATCAATTTTGTTGTAGATGGCGGATTACCGGTGACAGTGTCAGAATTACGCGAGCAGACGGCTAGGGATGCGGTTTTACAAAAAGTAATTAATTTCATTCTGAATGGTTGGCCTAAAAAGGTATCGGACGAGTCCTTGAAACCTTTTTATTTGTGTCGGTTACAGTTGTCTTATGAGGGCGGTTGCGCTATGAGAGGTCATAAGGTGGTCCTGCCTGTGAATTTACAGAAGCAGGTTTTGGCTGAATTACATCGATCGCATTTAGGTATCGTAAAAACAAAGGCTGAGGCTCGGTCTAGGTTCTGGTTTCCTAAAATAGATGCGACGCTTGAAAAAATGATAAGTTCTTGCGATATTTGTATACAGCAGCGAGCGTCCCCCGCTCGCGCGACACTCGCGCAATGGGAATACCCGCCGTGCGCATTTCACAGGATACATTGTGATTTCTTAGGTCCGATTAATGGGAACTCATACCTGGTAGTGGTGGACGCGTATACAAAATGGGTAGAAGTATATAATATGAAATCGAATATTACTTCCAGGGCAACGGTAGGCCAAATATGTGAGTTTATGTCCAGGTTTGGAATTCCACACACTTTGGTAACTGACAATGGTACGTCGTTCACTTCACGCGAGTTTGAGACCTTTTGTTTATTGAACGGTATTTCTCATATAACATCACCGGCTTACAATCCAGCTAGTAACGGTCAGGCGGAATCCTACGTTAAAATAATTAAAAAGGGCATTAAAACCAGTTTACTGAGTGGTAACGGGGTACAAGATTCGTGGAAGAGGGTTTTGAAATATTTGTTCGATTATAGGAATTCTGTACATACTACAACGGGGGTTTCGCCTGCTGAGTTGGTATATGGCCGAAAGTTGAGATGTCGGTTAGATTTAATTAATCCTAGAGTGCCATCGCCCACATCCCCGTCGCTAGCTAATACAGTAAAAAATAAACAGTGTTTGCAGAATAAATCTTCAAAAGGACGTGACTTGCAATGTTTCGTCCAGGGAGACAATATATTATTTAAGACCTTTACAACAAATGGTACATTTTCGTGGTGCAGAGGGATAATAGTTAAGCAAATAGGCAAGGTTGTTTACATTGTGAAAGACAATATTACATCGAAGACTTATAAGAAGCATAAAAATCAAATTATATTAGATAAAGGTTACGATTGCGCTCACTCCAGTTATTGGGACGCGGATGTAGAAGAATGGGGCGACAGAACGCCGTTGGGTAATACGACCCAGCCGAGCGAAGAACCGCAACATGATTCGGGTATGGAAAGAGAGGGAATACCCGTCCCTAGTTCAGATCCAGGGTCTGCGGGATTATCTGAGTCAGACGCAGTGCTCGAAACGGCAGAGGTTCAATCCGGAACTCAACCACAGTCCGAAGAAGAGGAGGAGTTCTTAGAGGCCTTACCTAATCCCGTAGCTGAACCCTTCGCTCATGATTCTGAGGGCCGGTTGAATAATAACAATGCTCAGGCTATTAGCCCTCGAGCAAAGCGCAATCGGCCTAAGGTTAATTATAAAACCTTCTTTTAAGGACGGTTAAAGTCCCTTATAGTTCTTAATAAGATTAGTTGTTTAAGTAGTTATTATCGCTGGCTAAGTTTAGTTTAGCTTGTATTTTTATATGTTCAATGTAGTTAGATGTGCATCTAAACTAAGGGGAGGAATGTTGTATATGTGTGCTCGCTGACGCACACACCGAACGCTCCAACGAATACACGCCAGTACGCTAACAGCAAGCAGTGGTTTTACTTGTCTCACCCTTACGTATCTAACAAAAACAAAAGACATACAAACCTAAATTTCCGAAAAAATAACACGACAATGCGCCCTGAGAAGACATTAATGTAAAAAAAACTGTTCCGTCCACATCGTTATATAGAACATTGTCCTTTGGACCAACAGATTTGCGGACCCGATTCATAAGCATCGTCATATCCTTCGGCCATTTTGTGGACGTTGATAAATAATTTCATTTCTTCCCCCAAATCGGAGATAAAGGGAGGTTCTGAATGTTCTGATGGACAATTCGGGGGATTGTTTTCCTTGTTCCCACGGAGTTTTGTTGTGTTAATATTTTGTTGAATTACTTTTGAATGTATGTCATGTATGTGTGTGACATAATAGTGACTATTCCACGGTACCATGATAATAATATTATGTATGGAAAGGTTGCAATTTTTGTACATTGGGCCATTGTAAATACCGCATGCATATCTCAGATAATTATTTCACCAATCGTCGTTGATAATTCTCAGAAATCATACATCTCGTATTTTGTTGAATTAATTTTGAATATATGAGTGTTACAGTGACAATTTCACGGTATCCTGATTATAATATTATGTATGGAAAGGTTCGTTGCAATTTTTGTAAATTGGGTCATTGTAAATACCGCAGCCATTTTTCAGCGAATTATATCATTTTTTTGTGTTACTAACGAATGATATACGTACACAAAGTTAAATATCCCATACAATTTTATGCAGCTAAAGCTTTGTGTTCACCCTAAAGGCACGTTTCGGACATTAGTGGCCATTTATTTCTTTCAATAATCCTTGCGTAATACCATTACAGACTATTGTATCGGATTGTGACGGGGATTTCATGTGAACATATTGTCGCCAGTTTATTTACGTACCTAATATTATGAAAATAAACGATTGATTCGTGTTTGGAAATCAACTCATTTGGTAATAAGCAGTAACTTAACCTAACAAAACATGGAAAATTAAAAAAATCATGCGTTCTAGCCCCCTAGCCATTGTGTAGAGCAGAAAATGTTGTCTTAAAGGGAATACAAAAAGTGGGTCGAAGACTATGTTCATTGTGACGAACAGTGCCAATTTAAGGGCTAAAAGATAATTTCATTTTACAAAATTTCGAAAAAATAGGTAATGTCGGCGAATTGGAACCTACTCGTATGATTGATAATGATGATAATAAAAAAATATATAGTTATTTAGTTTTAGGTATTGTAGTGTGGTAGACAGTGTAGACGAGCCCTTATTACCTAGTGACGTAGTGAGTGTTGTGTGCAACCCGCTTTTCGACAAAAGTGACAATAAGGGTAGTTCTCCTCCTTCGCCGCCCCCTCCAGCGCTGCCCGCGGCCAGCACCCGCTCTAGCAGAGCGCAAGCCCGCTGTACACGTCGGGCTTTGGTTGCGGGTACTCCATGATGAGGATCCTCTAAATGGATCGAAACATATTGAGTAATTGTCGACTTAAATTACGTGAGTAACCCGTGTAATAAATATTTAAATATAAAAAATATATCTCTTATTAACTGTCATTCTGACAGTGCCTAGGGTTTCTATTAAGTGTACATATTCGTGTTTGTTAGAATGGTAGGCTTTTTGGTTGTATCATATCATTCACATGTCTGAATTGCCTGAGAAAACATTAAAGGAACTCGTGTAAGGAAAAGTCACTTATCGAAATTACTTTTTCGCGATCCCGCCAGTATTCATTACGCCATTTAATCATTACCTAGACTTATTCAGAGGGAATGATAATTGATTATTTTATTTGTTGAGCTGTGTGTAGGTGGAATGTATGGAGCATAATTAATTGGGTATGAATAAAATGTAGCATTCAGAATAATACTACTCGCTTTTTTTCAGAATACTACCACAGCTTTTGTGCTTGTAGAAAATATGATTTAGGAACTGGTCTCACCGCGAGGTACTAAGCTATAAATTATTGGCTACAAACACTAACAAAAGATACACATTCCCTTGTAAAAAAAGAGACACGGCGATATTCGCTCGGCGATGATAGCTGATAGCTGGGCGATTTTTTGTGCCTTATTTTTTCGTAAATTTTTTACTCGAAAAGTTAATTATTTCGTCAGCCTCCGTAGCCTAGTTGGCAGTGATTCTGCCTACGAATCTGGAGGTTCCGGGTTCGAATCCCGGCGATCACATTTGTTGAGTATTGATTTAGCACAAATATTTGTTCTGACTGTACAGAGGAATCCTTCAGAATGTACTGGAGACCTGTGAATAGCTTCACATGCCGATCGCGCGCCCTGAAGGCAGATGTCAAAATGCTCTTTGCAGACTAGGTTACAATTTATAACGTTTAGTAGACAGGGTGTAAGTCTGATATAGGCGAAGCTCTTAACGGCGGTTAGTTGTGACATAATAAGTAGATTTAGATAACTTTTACTTAAAATTACAGCAAAAAAATATCCAGACGAAATAATTCGGCGCGCAATGTAGAGCAACACACTCAAGGTATACGCTCGTTGACAGCTGATTTTAAAAGCAGATACCTATCAATATTAATAAATGTTCGTATATACATTGCGGGTCATAATTAACACTTTCATTGCGGACGAGTGCTACGCGCTACGCTCGTAGCCGATCCCGTGATTTTTCCACTTTGTAGCGAAAATGGACCTGTTTACGGTGTTTCTATGCGATTTTGTTACGCGTTTTTTTTGTTCATTATCATCACTCACCCATCACCA
>JALPQI010013063.1:0-31056 GCA_025490895.1 Thaumatotibia leucotreta
ACACGGAAGAAAACTCAAATTATCAAAATATACACGCGTTTGTACGGCCCATGGAATGCTCCTTTAGCAGTTAGGAGTCTTCGTTTTGACAGCATGGTAGTAGTCTCTACATTTTATTTGAGCCGCTCACTCATCTCTGATTAGGTATCAGTGATCGGTTTTTTGGTTTCCCCCTTTTAACATTTTATTTAACACTATTAATACACACAAGAGCATATTTTATGAAACAGAAATATGGCAATATAATAACAGTTTATTTTTCAAGTTACTATAGGAGACCCTCCCGGAGAATCCAAAAAACTGATCACTGCTGATTATCGTTCTCATCTTAGGTTAGAATTTTGACTTTTTGAAAAGTGTGACTGATATTTTTTTCGATGTCAGAGCGCATATATTATCCCATTGATGTTAGGCCTTCCTACTTTTTCTGCAGATATGTAAATATTATATTTTGGAGGACTGCACATCGTTTACGATCCTTCTCCGAGATAAGTACTTATAGTTTTTCGTGCTTGTCCTTCTCAATGCTTCGTTTCGCAACTATTCCGCTTTCGAGTCACCTGACCGTCTGTCTGGAGCTTAGCTCAGTAAACATTAAATCAAAAAAATATATACATACTTATAGGAACACATTATTAGTCATGCCGACAAATTGGTAGAACAAAATATATAAAAAAAATTGTACCAAGGTACAATCACAAGGTGCAAGCACGTTTTTTTATTTGACTGGTGTATCGTTGAATAGGCATTTTAAAATGAATAAGGAATTTCAGTGTTTTCAGACCTAACTGCTCCTGCATTTTAAATAAATGTGATAATTATGTGAGTGCCATGCTCGTCAGAGCCGGATTATATGTCATATAAACCTCACGAAAAGCAAGACATTATATCCCTTGGCAAAAACCGGGTTATAATATTATATGAAATTTCATTACCACCCGCCGGGCGATAATGTAATTACACTTTATTGCTATGACGATAAAGCCTAATTTCGTTAAGCAAAAAGTGTAAGCATCGCCCGAAAATCGAGTTGACCATGCATGGCGCGGCGCGCAGCGCATGATAAAAATTGCCACAATGATCGGCCCTGCGCCACCCGCATCCAGCGGACCCCTGCGACCTTCACCAGATCATCAGTTGGCGTCTTTCAGCTGATATGATGATGATAAAGTATTATTAAGCCGGTTTTTTATTGTCTCACATATGGTGAGAAAAGTAGAGTACATACCTCGGGAATAGAACTGTTTTTGTCTTGGGCGCTTGAATCCCTCAAGGCCCGGCCACGACATTGGTCTAAGGCGACCGGCGGCAAGCGAATCCATGAGTTGGAGCGGGATGCCGATATGGGTACTCCCTCTCGCACGTATGGTTTTCCGCTAAGCCGGTCGCCTTAGACCAATGTCGTGGCCGCAGCATCACGTTACGTTCGCGATTCAATGTCGCGCCCGTGACATAAATGTGTCAGTGCTTTATCCCCTTGGTGTATAATCTAGACCTAGTACCTGTACTATTATAGGGGTGCGCTTTTATTCACATAACTTTTTAACTCCTAATATCGGAAGTCCGGAAATGAGTCTCATACAATTTTATGTCATAATGATCACTCTTCATAATTTTTATTATAATAAAATATTGAAACTCCTAATCATTCGACTTCATAATGTTAATGTTCATACATTTGTTTATACTATTTTTTGTTTTCATATATTTCTTGATCATAAGTGTTATATCGATCCTCACAGAACCAAAATGCTGCCAGAAAGGTGGGTTAGGTTAGAACTGCGACCTTCACAGAACTAAAATGCTGCCAGAAAGGTGGGTTAGGTTAGGTTAGAACTGCGGCCCTCACAGACCCAGAATGCTGCCAGAAAGGTGGGTTAGGTTAGGTTAGAACTGCGACCCTCACAGAACTAAAATGCTGCCAGAAAGGTGGGTTAGGTTAGGTTAGTACTGCGACCCTCACAGAAACGAAATGCTGCAAGGTGGGTTAGGTTAGTTAAAAAATTATGACGACTGTGGTTAATGAGCTCCGATCATAGGAATTAAAAAATTATGAGGACTGTGGTTAATGAGCTCCGATCATAGGAATTAATAAATTATGAGGACTGTGTGTTATGAGTTCCGATCATAGGAATTAAAATGTATGAATATAAAATGTATGAAGAAAAAAATTATGAAGAGTGATTATTATGAACTCCAATCCGTAGTACAATCGTAAATAGGAATACAAATTTTATGAGAGCCAATATGGACCCACTATTATAGTTACTGTGATCAGTCTAGGTACAACAATAATAATTAATCATATACGTGTTTTTCAAATGTCTGCACTTTTATACAACCTGATAGGGTAAAAGCACCAGTAGTCAGCCTTATAACGCCTTTTTAAAATGTGAACGGTCGGTATTTATTCAGGATAAGTCGGATAAATGAACGGATCACATCGTTACATCAACTGTTTATTATAGTTTTAAAACGAAATAAGAAAAAACATAACATGAATCCTTAAAGTACCGATAATTTAGTTTAAACAAAAAATGGCACTTTTTCCCAGTACTCAGCCGCCAAAATCCAGTAATCAGCCTTTTCGTGCCCAGTACTCAGCCTTCGTATATTACTATCATAATGAGATCAAAATCAGCAATATCTATATAAAAATCAAAGATATTAAATATAATTCTCATTCCTTATACTTAACACTTTTAAATCGAAGACCATTACGTAACAAAAAATATTTTTCAAACTGACAGTATATATATTATCTCCTTATTTGTATTAATTATAATAAATATTAAAATATTCAAAACTTAAATATAAAAATATCAGCCAAACCTACATAGATCTAATGTTCATTTGTATAGCCGGTCGTATGTAAGTAACAGGTCCATTATTTTTCGATAATTTAGTGTTTTTTTTTATATTACTAGTCCTCAAAGCTGGTTTAATGAGAGTAAAGTAATTTTTTGGACACAGTATCTATGTTTGTACTTGAGGAGGCTGCTGGCATCGCAATAAACGCAATATATTTTGTTTAATAAAAAAAATGACTGTGACTATGACATTCTCCTTGCTGGGGATTTAAACAGGTTCATTACATTAGAAAGAATCGTAACTTTTCAGCTTTTATCACACATTCTTTTATCTGTTTTTGATCGGGTTATATCCGTTAAAACTGCATCATTTTCTGTCAAACCTGATAAATCAATTGAAAAATCTATTTTCTATTTTCTTGTGCCCTTTTTATTGATTTTACTGGCGTCATTCTGGGTTTGTTTGTTTTTGTGTTTAATTTTTTGTTTGGTTACAGTTTCTTTGTAGCGTCGTTGGGTTGAAAGATATTTCTGCTTTTTTCCTAAGACAACAGCTTTTTCTTCTTTTTATCTTCTCCTTTTTTCTTTTTGAATCGTTGAATTGAATAGGTGCTACATCATCCAGTCTTTAGATGATGTAGCACCTATTCAATTCATGACTCTAGGGGCGCTAGATTTTTTTATCTTAAGTATTCCGTTTTTTTGTACTTAAACGTACCTATACGTAGTTACATAAAATACATACCTAAATGTACTAGGTAGAAAGATAATATTATTATAAGTAAATAATTATCGATATATTCCTTAATATTATATTGGTGGCTGAGTATTAGATCCGCGAAATCCAGTGGTCAGCCGTGATAAAAAATAAAATCAAATGGGGCCGACTACTGGGTTTTATATCAAATTGAATAGGGAATGCCTAACTAAATTTGAAAGTTTAAATTTAACGGTCGTAACAGTATATAGCAATAACAAATAAAATATTTAATGAAGAACCCAAAGGTCAGCCCCCGGTGGCTGAGCACTAGGTACTTTATTGAAAACTAGGTATCTAGTAGTCAGCCCCCTCAATTTATTAGTTAGATCATGGTATTTTCACACAAATACGGAGTAATCGAATAGATAAACTAATAAATAAACGAAACATTTACAGAAATCAATAACTTTTAACATCAATATATAGTTTTCTTCCCTTTTAAGTGAACTCCACGTGCAGTCAAAAATATGGCGGACATGACACTACCGCTCTCGTCGACGAACACCACTTGTAAGAACGAATTTATTGCTTCCCCCGATCCCTCACTGCACTTTGCCGCGCTACGTATCAACAAATTGGGAATCAGAGCTTTTGTTTGAGTACCCGCGATATGTTTATTCGAATAACCGTCCAATTCCCGACCAAAAAACGACTGAAAAGGCCGACTACTGGTTCCTGGCTGGCCACTGGGGCCGTTACCCTACATACCTACAATTTGAAAATTGATTCGACATATCCTATATTTTAATATTAAACCTTTTTGGAATCGAAAGTGCTTGCTGTATTATCATTATCAATGAGAAAACTCCTGACTGGTATTGCGACAGTACCACAAATTCAGTTATAATTGTTATAAAATATATTTACATTAGATATAATCATTGATTTAAGTAAAAGGGGTAGATGAGTGACGCTCATAGTTTGTCAACACGGCAAGCGATACCCGCACCCACACCGTTGCAAATACTACACACTACTGTAATGTCTATGTGCACAATGCGTAATAGAGATAAAATAATACGAAATATGCGGTTGTGCAAACGAGACCCCCATATTTTGCGCAATACACATAGAGCAACAGAGACATACATAGCAATTAGATCTTAGTGTAAGCAAGACATTATCTGCATATTCTTTCTAATCTTAATATTTCTAACAATCCCGCTACTCCTGGTACATCGCTTACCGAGTTTTGGGATTAGATATTGTCAATTTCAAGGGCTGACCTCTGGTTGCATACATTTACTACGGTCATTTGGGTCTCCCTTATACTGGACCGACTACGACGCCCGTGGTATCATCGGAATTACGCCATTTACCTTTAGTTCGGTAGCGTCGGAAAACATTTCATCATGATGAAACAGAATTAAATGAAAGATGGTTTAATAGTGAAGATGGTGTAATCATTTATATAAAGGAATATTATTATTCTCTCCTTTATTCAAATATTTTCTTATATTATATGGGCTCAAATAAATGTAAAATAAGGTTATTATGTGACATATACAAAATTAACGATAAACAACACGAAGAATCTCAACAAATCAGAAAAAATATCGAAGACTTCCAACATGTTCATCGGTTCCCATTAAACAACGAAGTAAAAAAACAATAAAACAACAAAAGCTATAAATTAAGTTAGGTATGGTGTATGGATGGTCAAGGAATTTAAGTGAAGTACCATAGTGACAACGTACGAAAAGGCTCAAAAATATAAATTGATTTTAGAAATCAAATCATGAAGATACTCATATTTGATATTCCGGTCGATACTCTAGAATAGCTTTTCGTTATTTTGTCCGCTTAAACTAGTTTAATGTGTACTACCGACGACGTTTTTCAACACATTTGCGAGGAATAACTGACTTAAATTAACACGTTTACTAACCTTTGTTGCTAGGTAATTACTACTACTTAGATACTATCCGAAATTTACGTTCAATCTTTTTATTTTATTCTTGTTCATTACATTAAGGCCACAATTTACATAAAAGAAATAACAGAAAATACAACAAAATGTAAAGTATGTTTAACTTGGTCGGGTTATGTTATTACCGCACCAGGACAGTAATGTAATGAAAAAGTACGGATATTGGATTATGAACCATAAAGCGGTTCAATAATACCTACGTTACGAGCACGCTTGTTGAAAAAATAGTTGTGATTGGTCCATCAAAGTTTTGATTGGCTATCTATATATATAAAAGAAGAAGCTCCCTGACAAAGATGCACGCACAGCCTAAACCCCTGGTCCTAGAGACTCCAAATTTGGCACGTAGGTTCCTTTTATAGTGTAGACGAGCACTAAGAAAGGATTTTTCAAAATTCACCTTCTAAGGGGTTGAAATGGGGGTCCAAAGTTTGTATGGCGAAATAAGATTAGTTGAACTATTTTATCCAAAACTTCGCAAGAGTATTCTTAAAAGCAATTGAGTAAAGGTATGTTTAAGATTTTTTCAAAATTCAACCCCTGAAAAAGGTAAAAAGGGTGACGAATTGAAAAAAATCAAGTTGGGTATCGTTTCCATGGTTTATCGGGACGTAGATCACGAATATAATAACGATTTTAAAATTTAACATGGCAGACGTGAAATACTATGTACACGGTTAAGGTGTGATGGGGTGAAATTCGAAAAATATCAATATAATTTTATTATTTATGTTTATTTCTGGTTCTAGAGATTCCAAATATAGCGCGTAGGTTTCTTTGAGGGTGTAGGGATGCTCTAGAAAGGTTAAGTCAAAATCCACCCATTAGAGGGTGCAATGGGGGTCCAAAGTGTGTACGGGGCACGGGGAAACTTGACTATTTAAACTGTTTTATCCGAAACTTCACATGAGTATTCCCAAAATGTATAAATGACTAAAGACATGTTTTAGGTTTTTTTGAGAATTCAACTCTTGAAAGTGGTAAAAAGGTTAACAGTAAAAAAAACAACATGGTTATCGTTTCTATAGTCTATCGTGTCGCTGTACCGAGGTGTACGTGAAATACCATCTCCTCTTTTATGGTCTCATGGGCTTGCGGGTTATGACAGGGGTATCGTTTTTGTGTTTATTTCTGATTCAAAAAAATTCTAAATATAGCATGTTAACCAACGTTAATAACCTTTTAAGTTTTCCTGATTTTTCACGCGATAGTAATCAAAAGTACATATATCTGTGTATCCAAGAGGTTTTTTATAAAGTCAAAACAGCCGTCACCATAAATTTCGTCATTTTTGATCCAATTGTGTAAATCGATGTATCGGGATCCCAGAGGTTCTTATTAACAAACTGCAAAAAAGGCCGCCTGTTCAATTTCCGTTTCGATATTGTCCGTCATAAAAATCGGTGGTAATCTGAAGTTCTGACTGATCTGTTCATAATAATGAAGCAGAAGTCAATTTTGCAAGAAACGGTAACAATATTGACTTTCTTCAAATGTTAATCAGCTTGGCTAATTATGGTCATCTTTGTAAGGCCTGGGAAACGACAAATGATAGTTTATCATCAAAACATCAATCACCTATGTGAGTGTGTAGTAAACTTTTAATGATAAAAAACATTTGTCGGTTACCAGATGGTAAAGATGATAGCGGATTTTGATAATAATCGATATCTGAAATGTCAAAACGTTTCAAGTAATGAATTTGAGGTCGAATTTGCACAAAATGCTCGGCACCTTGAATTTATTTAGTTTGAATCCGACCTTAATAAAAATCGGTATCTTAGGATCCAAGGGGGTTTTTCATAATGATTTTGAGGTAGGCAGAAAAAGTGAGAAGCTATCACATCTAACATTTCTAGAACTTTGATTTAATATTGATAAAAATCGATACCGAGAAGATGAAAAGTTCTTCATATGGAATTTGAAGTCAAAATTGCAAGAAAAGTTCGCTTCTTGAATTTAGGTCGTAAGTTTAATACGACCGTGATAAAAATTGATAGAACGCGGCCGAACCGCGGGTAAAAGCACCATCCGCCACACTTAAATCGGTTAAGGCAAACGCGAGATAATCGCGGGGAAAACATTAACACGCAGTGAATAGATATTAGAACGCGGGCGAAGCCGCGGGTAACTGCTAGTATTCTATAAATGTATTCAAGATAAAATAAAATGCACAAAACCACGATTACCCGAAAGTACGGAATAGCGCCTTTTGTTATTCGTCGTCTGCCTTTGCTGGTAGTATAAATATGTTCCGGTATAAAATGTATGGAACATATTCTACTATGTTTGGTAGATGTCCACTCTGGGTATTTTCTTTGCTTGCGTACGACTGCGAGCCACTAATTATCTTTCCATACTTCGTCGGCAGGAAATCTGTACGTGTATGAAATTGTTATGCTACAACCAAACCTAAACATACGTATAAGCTATTAATTTTATGTATTTATAAAATAAATATTGCAAAATAGACTTTGTTGTTACATTTGTTTTACTAGGAGCGCAGGAACTAAAAATACATGTTGATCAAGATTTATTTGCTGACGTTATTGCGTGACGATGTACGTGTTGCTCTCGTATATATTAGATATATATCTGTTTCTCTCACTCAAAAACAAGATTCATTTAAAATTTGAATTGCCTAAAAATATATTATTAAATTATAAACAGTACTTACGCATGAAAAGTGATTCCGTGAGTTTTGTTTTTATGCTTTGAGCTGTTAAAGCACTTAAAAAAGGCACAGCACGGCATGATTATCGCTTTTAAGCCAATATTCGTTACATAGATTTTGGATCTTGACAAGCTGTTGACACATGGGCTGCCATCACACGACTAATTCAAAACAGGTCCCGGGACCTGTATTCGATGGCACACTTTCGTGCGCCTGGTACCATATCTACCCCTTTTACTTAAATCAATGGATATAATTGACTAAAATCTGTTTGTAATAGAATAAAACTGTACCTATTATTCCTGTATATAGTTATGATGATGTTATGAAACACGACCATAGTCCGTAGTTAGTATAATTATAGGCACCTAATCGAGGGTGGTATTTTTCCTCGACCATTTTTTAATAAGAATTTATGAAGCGATCCTTTTCAACCCATCCTGGAGTTTTAGTCAGCAACGAGTAGGAATATACAGTTAAACAATTGGAACCATAGGCCAGGGAACTACATAATTATAGTATGTCCAGAGCCCGGAAAATCCATAGCAAAACAAAAGACTATCGCAATGAAACTAGGGTGAGAAACATTTTTTATCGATATCGAGTAAGGTTATATTTCAACCACGTCCGTTTCAAACCGTTGTAAGATACAAATAAATAATAATTATTTACAGAGACACAACTTATATTTTATCGCTGTCGTACGCAATGAAATTAAATTAAGGACATTCAATGTCTTATGGAGTATAAATTTTCTGAAGTGTTCAAATTTTCAATGAGGTTGATTACCTCTTTGTCACCCGACTACCAGCCTAGCCAAAAGGGAAGGGTTATTACTTAATAAGAAATATAAGTAACATTGATAAATGTAAGTTACGTTGCATTTTAGATGAAAATAACACATATAAAACAAACCTTTAACTTACTACTATTTTTGGGTTTGGCTTGAATGATTATAAAATAATGTACCTATACATATCGCTATGATATTTTTAGACAAAAATCACTCGTCGATATCGATAAAAAAATGTTTCTCACCGTAGTTTGATTGCGACAGTCTTTTGTTTTGCTATGGATTTTCCGGGCTCTGATTATGTCAAAGCCAAGTTGATTTTATAAATCAGATACTTAGTAATAAATCTACATGTTGCTTCGACATGGTTCTAGAATGGCCTAGGGTCCCAATTACTTAGTTGAGTGTACAAACAAAGTGTTATAAACACACAGAGTTTTAGTGAAAATAAATGTTGTCAATTTACTCCAACTAAACATTTCCAAGGTAATTCAATGATTAACTTAAAATTTTGGAATCGTTACATAGTACCTAATTCCAGTTACCAATGTATTAATTTTAACAAAATACCTACTTAAATGAGACATTTTGTAACGTAGTCATTTTCATTGCCAAGTCTATTTCAGCAATTCTCTTTATTTTTGCCACTAAAATGAAATATGAAATTTTAGGTAAATTTTATACTATTTCTACTCAGAATCACAAGCCGATTCCATTTCCGTCGAAAAAAAAAGTGTCCCATGATTTTTTTTCCTATTGTGTTACTATTTTCCATACACCTTCTATGGCGGTAACACAAGAGGATATTCGAAATGTGTATGAAATTTTTGGGACATTTTTTTTCGCCGGAAATGGAATCAGCTCGTGATTCTGAGCAGAAATATTATAAAATTTACCCAAATTTTCATAATTCATTTTAGTGGCAAAAATAAAGAGAATTGCTCATTTAACTACCAGACAGCGATTACTTGATAGTAAACAATACATTTACTTACCTTCTTGATATAATATATTTTGAAAAAAAAATCTTTTATACATAACATACTAAAATAAATGAAACTGTGAATTTATTGTCAACGTTAAAAAAATATATCGCATTTAAATACTTATTTACATTCATTTGTAGTCTTCTTTTATTATAGGCTATGATTTTCTGTAGGTACACCTACGTGACCCTCTGTCTATAATAATTTGTATTACGTGACACCTTTCTCAAAATTATAAGAACCTGCCATTCTTCAAATGAGATAAAGAATAAATGTATAAATCAATGTATTTTAAAACAAAGTGTATATGAAATGTGTAAGCTTAACCACACCAGCTTCCCCTTTGAAGAGCTCTACCCAGTAAAATAACACTGCTCACCTACGAGCCCCGATGCATATGTTCTCGTCCAGTTAGACATTTTTTCGAGATTATCCCGTTCATCCGGGGGAAAAGGTTTAGAGACAAAACCTTCACTATTCGATAGTAGTACTAAATTAGTTTCTTTGAGTATAAAATATTTAGACTTAATAAATCAGAATAAAAAAAAAACTATTTTACGAGAGATATTTTTTAAAATTTTTTCCACAATTTTTAATTTTGTAAATAATCAATGAATGTAAAGAACGCCATTAATATTAAAGACGACATGGTACACCTGATGCACTGCGAATTTTGCTTCAAGCTTATAAGCGCGGAATTACGGTGGTGAACGAAAATATAATTTAGACACTGGTTTGTTAAAATCAATTTATTAAACAACAAAAGCGTACTTCAGATTGTTGTGTCTCTTGAAATGTAGTACATTAACCATGACTAACGTTCATACAATTTATCATTAGCATATTGTGATCATTTTTAAAATATTCAAAAATTTGTAAAAATTGTTTCGAACTAGACGAACTCCACTGCATCGGGGCTCGTATAATCAAAAATATGTGTATGTATGGTACTGATATAACTAGGGGTCAAATATCACATTGGTGGCAAATATCACAAAGGCATCAGTGGAGTCGATATACCTACTCATTCTTATGATTGAATTAATGAATAGTTTATTTATACGGATTTTGGATACATCAAATCTGCGTGTTAACTAATCAATTATTATCGTGCTTTCTTTATTCGCTGTCTATAACCTAAATGTTTATAATTACATTGTTTAAGAGTAAAACCTAAAAAACAATTTATAATCTTAAAAAATAAAAGTAGATATTGTTTCGTTTTATATTTAAAAGTAGCGAAAATTGAGATCATTCATTCATTCTATCATAAAAAAATTTAAGTCGATTCCATTATGTTACAAATGCCACCAACTGACGTAAATTTAATAATATAACTACGTTGATAATTTCATATGCATTTTCATACACTTACCTACCTATTTGCTCATCTTGTTAGTTTATGATAATTAGAAAGTATGTTGGTATTTTTTTGTAAAAATGCATTTTTAATGCATTGTTTGCTTAGAATACTCTTTAAAGACAATACTATCTTATATTTAACGAATAATTGTATTAAGGTATGCCTAGTATACGAAAGAAATATAATATATTTTCAGTGTGATTATACTTATTTGTTTTTATTTTACTCATATACGTAAGCCTACTATCCGAGTTTATCCAGTTTTGTTCTAGTTTAGGAGTTCGAGCAGATTGGCCGCGACCTTTCTGATACTCTGTGGCCGCATACCGCGATCTACCGACAACGATGTGTTATGACTTTTGGGCTCTAAAATCCGGTGTTTTCACGCGGCCGATTTAAGAGAAGAGAGATAGACCAACCCTGCTTACATTAATCTCGGCAAGAGTCTTGCCGCAAGACCCAACTTCAATCAGGCCTACTCCTAAAAAAAACTTGCGATGTACACCATTAGCGAGTGTAGGCAATGACCAAGGACCTGCTATAAAAAAATTAACGAGCGATTGCCTGGGGGCTATTTCTCGAAAGCTTGTAACTTGTAATACAAGCGGAAGTCCTTATCTAATTAATAGTGTCAAAAACAGACTTCCACTTGCATTACAAGTTACAAGCTTTCGAGAAACGGGCTCCTGGGTCGCGTTTTATAAAGTTACAATTTCGCTGTTTGCCTCTCTAACGCACGCATATATTGGCTAGAAAGAGAGGCAAACAGCGAAATTGTAAATTGTAACTTTATAAAACGCGACCCGGGTCTCAATTCAATTAACCATTTGGACTCCAATGACTGGTATATCTGCCACGCAGATTCAACACCAAACACATGCAAGGCCCACAGAGCAATATAAACTTGCACGCACATGCGTGTAGTTCATATTCAGTTTTCACAATTTAGCGATGTGGCGTTAGTGACAGCAGAAGAGGTTAACAGCTTCATTAGTTGTAGCGTTGATTGTAGATCATTGCTCGACACTAACGATTTGAAGTTCCCGGTAGACCCTCTACCCATGTTCACGTGTTTAGTCATGGCATGGCTATGTCCATTTTTATGCAAAGAAAATATGAACAAAATATTATATTATTATTTCAAAAAATCTAAATTTTCACGTAGCGGCTGTCTATGGGATATCAAAAATTTAAAGCATTGTCTTATTATAAATTCATTTAATCGTACAGAATAATTGTAGCAACAAGCAATCGTCCTGTTGATATTGAATAAATCTATGGTTCCCTAAAGGCCCATATTATGTGATGATAAGATAACAAGGAAATGATTTTGTACAGGTAATAATAGCGTAGAGTTGACACGTAGGAATAATACCTATCATAAACAGCAGCCTAATGGCAATCAAACACCGTCGTATCGGTCGACAAGATCAATAAAATTTCAAGTGAAAGGGTCTCGACTGTCGGGACTTTTACTATTAGGCTGCAGTTCGTTCAATGATTAATTAAAATTGACATACAATATATTAATTATAAACCTGATAGTAGATTGTTTGATTGATATATATTTAGAAATTTGATACGTACATTCTGTATATTCCATAAAAGTTTTTCGCTGCTGTTTTGTGGCTCAATGCATCGGCACTCCACAAAATCAAAGAGGCATAATCAACATCGTACAGGCGCCATCAAATATATCGGAGCGTATCTGAACGTGCACTCGAACGCCATATCAATAGAAGCGAGTACCCTGACCCGCTACGATATATCTGATGGTGACTTTACCTATACAAGTGATTCGGTAATTGGTAAAATAAGATGTGTAGGCAGTTGTAATTTTTTGTGGGAAAGACAGGTGGAACTATGCGTATATTATATCCTTGAGCTATTAACTCATTACAAAAGCGGTGTCCTACTATACATATATGTAATAATGTATTATAATTCGGCATCATCGATAAAATGGCCTACAAGGTCTACGTACACGAAGAAAACAGTTTTAGGTAATCTGAAAGGATTTAGGAGCAGTTACAGAAATCATCATCGGTTACCCCTATATCGCTGCAGTTTTCATGCCTGATCAGTTGAATTGCTACTATGACGAGTTTATACATATTTTTCGAGTAAATATACAGTGTGCAATTCCACAGCAATAATCTAAAACGATTCTTACACAGACACAACACAATCAGTTTTCCCGCGATTTTAGTAGATTCACTTTGCAATAATAACGTAATTTAACATTATCGGGTCGCGCCTGTAGTATCTATTCTGTTATGCATTGTGGTTAGACAAAAGTACCTTCGAAGTATGAGTAACTAAGTTTTGGATAAACTGGCACGCTACGCGTCCAAGTAACAAACATAGGTCATGCTGCTGACGTTTTGACGATCAACGCTGCTAATTAATTACTAGTGACCCATTTCACGAGGATTTAAGTTACAAGTTTCAAGCGAAATCACTTGACTCCATCTATCAACTGAAGTTGAGTTTAAAATTTATTTAAATGTTTCAAAAATTCTTGAAGATTTTAATTACTATTTTCCTCGTGCCATTCTCACGTGAAGCAATATGCATAGGTATGACCCATGAGCTCATGACTAAATCGCATCTAAGTTAAATACATTTCTGTTCCATCTGTCTGATTAAAGAAAACAAATTTATATTTTTCATTGTGATTTTATGATTTCATCATAATATCAATAACTAATTCAATGAAATGAATTAAGCAATTAATAACAAACGGCAGGTATCCTATTTCTTCAATATTATTACAATAATGTAGCTAGGTCGTGCAAATTATAAATGATCTACATATTTATTTAGACTTAGATATTAACAATAACTCGAGAGAATTATGTAGTTAAAAAAAGTATAAACCAATGGATGGTCTCGAGTCCTTGAGACACCCCTCTCCAGCGCCTGTCGACAGCTGCTGCTCTACCAACATTTTATCCCCCAATTAAGCTTTCTAAATTTATGTTTATATACATATATATTTTCTAAACAATACAAAGGCGACTATTTGCACTAGTGGATTAAATGATTTACATAATTACTATTGAAACTCATGTAATAAAAATATAGTATTGTTTTTTAAATAATAATTTCATAATCCAATGATAAATAGCCGCCTTTTCATACAATTCATTTTTTTATATGTTACGATCGATAGAAACTGTTTTAAAATATTACTGAATGTTCACCGATTGTATAAATAAAGCATAGATCACTTACATGATTTAAAGTTAACATGTATTCGACATAAAAAATAGTATAAATACGGATCGAAGCGGAAATGCATCCACATCTTGTCATCTAATAAAATACTAATGTCTTCCACTAAAACAATCTAATATTAATATATGTTGAAGAAGATCCGAGACCGAAATCCATTATCTAAATTATTGGGTTCATACAATGTTTAAAATATATCCATAAATTGTATTGTTGTCAAGTAGGGTTTTGTATAATAAAATATATTTCACCAGCTTCGAATCTAATACAATAAACGTCTAGTCAAATACAATCTATTCATGCGGTAAATATAATTCAAATAAGTTCCACTTTTATTTATGAAGAATAAGAACGTCGGAACAGATTATATATTTATGTATTTGAATATATCCGTTGATTATATTTTTTTCTAGTTACATATTTGGTATTTTAGACTACGAAAATCAAAAATCACTCAAATCAAAACGGAATTTTAGTTCTAATAAAAAAACATGTGTATCTAGAGTGAATCTATCACTATGACGAATATTTCAACTACAAATTGGTACTGGATCCGTCGCTCTCTTATATCGATGCCGAGATATTAAGTGAAAATACATTTAATATGATTATGATGATAAGCATCTATTGTTCTACGCAATCTATTAGAAATTAGAATGCTACACAATTGAGTTTGAGCACCGGAATGCATGTAATATCATCTTAAAAAATAGGTAAAAACCTAATTCGTGTCACATCATTGTAAAAAGCATTTACGTTTACAAAACACTACTGGACGCAAGCGTAAATTATTTTCGAAGGATACATTAATAGTGTAACAACAATCGTAACATCATTTGTTTATTGATAATTTTATTACATTTAGACCATATTTATGTCGAAAAAACTCAATTTTAACGAGTGGTCGGTCATCGACATGCATATCCAAACATTGCAAATTTATGTACGTTTCATAATACTTTTTTAAATGGTAAGCACATCTGTTACGACATTGTTTTTTAAATAAACATATAAAAAATATACATTAAGATTACGTCTAAATATTATTTAACACATTCAACTCTAAAGTAACAGTTCTAAAATAAATTATGTTTTCCAAAATTATGACATTCATTGTAACACGATTATTACAGTAAGTAGGTATAGTATTTTTACAATTTGAATGAGCCAGTTAACGTCGTGTATGCGTTCTACACCTAATCAGTAACAATATGACATCTTGACCGATTTAATGTTTTCTCTTTCGTTATATACTTTCTCTAAGAAAGTAATAATCCTGAGATTCATTTAATTTTAATTCGCATGATGAATAACCCAAGTATGAGCTGGCGGGTTCCCCCGACTGGCGACTGCCCTAGTGTGGTACATGAGCATCACTGGGTGTTGCGAATAAATTGATTGACATAATCATTAATAAATTAAAAATCTTACGTTTTCAGTGAAACTAGCTAAATGAAATAAATACTTTTCTTTGTACCTTAATTTGATAGAAATATAATGTCATTACATTAATTAACAAATGAAAGTATTACAAAAATGCAGCTAAAAATAGGATTCAACATTAAAATAAAGTACTCTTACGAGTCACACTCGCTCATTTAGGATTCCGTACTTTCAGGTATTGGCCGTGGAGGATAAATATTGAGAATTATAATTTATATCATATGAGTTTTTCTCATTATATTTACGTAAAGTCAAAGAGAGAAGGTATACACAATTTTATTTATTAAGGATTTTCTGACTTCCAGTACTATCTGTCGAGAAAGAAATACCGTATTTTCCATTGAACTAACCTTAAATCAACTATGAAGTTTTAGTAGTAAATGCAGATGATTTTTATAAGTACCCTGAAAGTAATTTAAATGTTGACTTACAAAACGTTTTACATATTAGAAAATGTTAATAGTTTTTGGTACGGAATCCTAACTAACAGTACATAAGTAGTAGCTGACAAATAGTTGTAAACTTGTAATAGTAAAATATCACAAATAATATATTGATAGTCGGAAAAACCGTATTGATAACCTATTAATTTCAATACAAGTGATGGAAAGATTAAAATCCATCGCGAAAGATTAAAATTGTGAACATGGGTAAAAAATGAAATAGCACCGTGTAAACACCAGGGTCGAGATGGGTGAGGCGAGTGAAGCGAGTACGGTGCGGGCGGTGCGGGCGGTTACTGCAGCACGCAGCACTTGCACTTGGGTTTCTTCTTGATGGTCACGTGCTCAGGCTGCTGGGGCTCGGGCGGCGGCGCGCGGCTCACCTCCACGGCGCCCGCGCGCGCCTCGCCCGCCGCCGCGCCGTTCTTAGTGCCGTTCATCGCCTTTGGGGTGCTCGCCACCACAGGACTCGACACCTTCGTCTGGGGCGAAGAGGGCGCGTTTGCCTAAAACAACAACTTCATTAGCCTCTGTAGCCTAGTTGGTAGTGACTCTGCCTACGAAGCTGGAGGTTCCGGGTTCGAATCCCGGCGAGGGCAATCTTTGTGTATTTATTTATCACAAATGTTTGTTCCTTGGTCGTGGCTGTGTATGTATCTAAGTATCTATACGTATCTATCTATTATATATGTATATCGATTACTATTTCTGTTAATAAATCATGGCAACTATGGCAAGGCTACCTGCTTGATGATCATCTAAAAGTTTAATACAGACAACTTGATATTTTAAAATCATCGTCATTCCATAACCCCTAGTTTTCGTTTCGCTAAAACCTAGCTCGGTTATTCTCCATTGTCTTCTAGTTCTAATTCTAATCAACTTGCCGCTTTTTTTCAGTGTGAAAAAACTAAGCGTTAATTGACGGCCTTAAATTTGGAAAATGACTGAGCTCTGAATGCCTAGCCAAGTTGCCAATCGCTAACGCTTAGGAGCGTGTCGTACTTTTCCCTCTCTGCCACTCTTTCATATTAGTGTGACAAAGACAGAGTTAGCTGCCTTTCGTTTACGATTGACAATTAAGCGTTAGCGATTGACAACTTGTCTAAGGAGCATTCCATGAAAACATGTCGTAAGCGACACTGTCTTTTCAATACTTTTGAAAAATTAAATTAGTAAGCTGAATTACGGCATAATAATAACATATCAAGGCTTTAAGATTGACAGTGTTTCCTAAGAGCTAGCATATTTTATTAGGGTAGCTACCATGGTGAGTCGTAAGCGACAAAAAGTAGATGTTTTCATGGAATGCTCCTAAGCACCCAGGTCATCTGCAAAGTTGCACAAGTAATTCTAGCTACGTACTACGAAATGAAGCCTAGCGTTACTAACCGAAATTCGTAGCTATTATATATAACATTTATAACAAATTATCAATTTCATACATACAGTGTGAGGCCTACAACCGGGGTGAAAGTTGAAACGGTGCATAACCTAACCTATGTTATCATTAACTATACTATCAATATCTTATCGACTATCAATAACTTATCATTCTAGTAAAATTTACAAATAGTTTAAAAAAAACGTAACAAAATAGTGTACAAATTAAAACAAAATAACTATTATGACTCAGTACTTGTCTCTATCAAGATGCCTTGTGACTGACAAGCTACTATATCGTGATGCCAAGATCCCGTACTTAGGGTTCATAACTTTGAATAATATCTCCAGACTTCATATTTTTTTAACATCGGGGCCTTTACAGAATTATTGCGTATAGTCTAAGGAGTCATTCATTTCATTTTTCTCTCGTGTTAAAGGCCACGCACAGTATTAACTAGAGTACATAATGTCAGAAAGTAGCCCAATTCATACATTACTAAAAATATATAAATAATACGTTTGAAAAGCCGCCCGGCTCTAGTCGCCGTCTTGCCGGTTGTTATCTCATCCAATCTCCGTGCCATAGCACACTATTATAGTGGAAGCTGTCTGTACTCACGCTGAGGTTGTTAGCATGCTGCTTCTCCTCCTCGTCGCACGGCGCGAGCTGCGGCAGCGCGGTGGGCGTCGGCGTGATGGGCTTGCCGCCCTTGATCAGCGAGACGATCTCGTCCGCCTCCCGGCTCAGGTCGCCGTCCGGCCGGAACGGGTTGTCCCAACCACTCCGTGCTACAGCACACTATTATAGTGAAAGCTGTCTGTACTCACGCTGAGGTTGTTAGCATGCTGTTTCTCCTCCTCGTCGCACGGCGCGAGCTGCGGCAGCGCGGTGGGCGTCGGCGTGATGGGCTTGCCGCCCTTGATCAGCGAGACGATCTCGTCCGCCTCCCGGCTCAGGTCGCCGTCTGGCCGGAACGGGTTGTCCCAACCACTCTCCGTGCTGTAACACACCATTACACACCATTTTTACTAAAATCTATCTCATAGTTCCTAAGACAAGAATTCGCTTATCTGTTATGGTTTCCAAAACCACCACACTGACCCATTTGGATTGATCACACTGTATAGCCGTGACTTGCGGACTGGATACAGTAGGGATCTTACTGTAGGCTCGGATCTAACCTCCTGACTTCTGGCGTCTTCGTGTAGGATGTACGCCGCAAGTAAGTCATAATAACTTTTTGTTAAAACTAAAATTAACATAGTTTAATTAAAATTGGCGCATTTTGACAACGGCTCGACATAGTGCGGCCAGATATTACGATGGGTGCTAAGAAAAGTTGCGGTTGGTAACATCGGCAAAACAGGTAACTGACCATTCGTGTGCTTTATGTTACTGTGTATTACTCTGTGGTCACAAATAGTTAGTTAATTGTGCTGTCGCTTGTGCTTACTAAATCCCCTAGGCCTGGCGGCTGAAAATCCAGCACCGAATGTATTTATCCATAACAAAATAAACATACTGTCTTATTCCTAAACTAGCGCTCACCGCGAACGATATTCAATCTTGTAACGTTAACGAAGAAACAATCTAGTCTTCCTAAAAACACCAGACCCTACTTTCGTTGATTGGGCCCTACTTTCCTGTATACAAACGCTCCAATAACACAAATACTTAGATCGAATTCGTGGAAAGAACGGTGAGCATCAGTATGAAATTAGTCGCGGTGTTGGCGCCGAACAAAGCGCTTAGCCTACGAGTGCAGATCTAAAAAGGTACAAGTGCCTTCAGGCAGTAGGTATGCTGCAAGGCTATGTAAACTCCGCTATTTAACTATACCCTTAGGTAAAATTTAGCATTTAGGTACCTTATAGGTGCGATATGTGCGCGCTCCGTTTATTACCAATTAGAGAATCACTTTAATAAGATAGGTACAATTATACATGTCTGTACCCATTATATATATTCATAGTATAAGTTTCGAGTTGAAATGGGTCCTAATTTTATGAAGATTGTATTAAAATCTAAGCGTTTGTTAGTCGTATACCTCGAAATCATAAAATCCTTGTAGCTTTTCACATTTTCGCGTTTCGCCGCGATCTCAAAATTTCTGAACAGTTTTTTTTTTTCTAGTAGATTTATTTCTGGTAGCCAATTACAATGGCGTATAAAATTCTTAGCATATTTACTTTCTTGCCTTTTTTCGTTGTAATCGCTTTTCACCTCAATAGAAATTTGCTTGTAACGCGTTATTACATATCGCGCAGAACTAAAGTAAAAGATATAGGTCTCCGGATCGCAGAAACTTTTAAGTGGCAGTGGGCGGCGTAGAACCGATGGCCGTTGGAGCGGAAAGGTTCTCGAGTGGCGGCCACGTATCGGAAGGCGCAGCGTGGACTGGTGACCTGGTGAAGGTCGCAGGAGTCCGCTGGATGCGGGTCGCGCAGGACCGGTCATTGTGGCAATCTTTGGGGGGGCCTTTATTTAGCAGTGGACGTCTTTTGGCTGATATGATGATGATATCGCGATATTTCCTTCCTATTCGTCTGTAGTTTAGTTTGGTATATATATTATGCATTTCGCGAAGATGGAAGCTGAACCTGGATCCACTTATAGTCAGCGGGGCAATTTTAAATGAATCCAGTTCACACGGAGGGAACATTTCTGTATTATTGTATTAATTTGCTACTGTTGCAAACATCTATTGAAAATAAATGCGGCTAACTAAATAGGCTATTGATAATACATGCTACATCAAAATTTACTACTATTGTAAAAATCTATTAAAAATATATGCGAGTAACAAAATATACCACCGGTATTTCATGCTACAAAAAAATACGCTATCGCGGCGAAACGCGAATAGGTGAAAAGCTACAAGGATTTTCTGATTCCGAGGTATACGACTTAGTCGGGGAGCTAAACTTTAACTTGTTCGAGAAAATTACATTAAATCCTACAGTATATTTATTTCAGGAATATGATAAAACATCGTTTTGTGAATATATGAATCTAATTATCCCCGATAAATGTGTGGAGGTTTTTTCATAAAATCAATATTAAGATTTACTTGTTTAATAAAAATAAACAACAAATTCTACAGTAGGGATTTATTATCCGAGGGGCCTAACTGAATATTTAAGACAATATTTTAAAAAGTCACCACTGAATAATAGTAGATATAGTCAGAAAAAATAAAATTATTTTTAAAATTCATAACAATCAAACAGAAATTAAACAAATGGTGATTTTTTACTATAATGACCAGACAATTATTATACTCCTCCAAAGAAAAAATTACGTCAGTGACTCAATGCTAACTATTTTTTTTACATTTTTAACTGATTTAGGTACGTGCAGGCGCATTAATTCTACATTTTATTTTTTTAATGTACCTCTTGTCAATAATTAGTTGTGGCACAATACCAAAAAAATCCCCTATGTATACTCTAAGCATTTCCTACAATTTTCGAAATGGTTATTGTTAAAATAAATCGGAGCGGCGCTGACGTCATAAATGCGCGGCCGGCCGCAGGGCAGCGGATAAACGTAGGTGGGGTACTATGTAGACAGGACGGTGCGTCAAATTACAGAAGGAATTTCGTAGGAAGGAAGTAGAAACGTCTTAAATAAAAATTAGTAGTAAAATAAATAGGTATTAAGCAGTTTTGAACTGACGATTAAAAATGTAGGCACCTATACAACTTGTAACCTATTAGGGGCCTGTATTTAATTCCCGACGCAAAATGAGGTGTTACAATTATTCAAAAATGTCTAGTAATAAAGGATAAGGTTCAATAACATTTTATTCAACAACTGTAACATGTACATGTCTATAGAAGTTTCGATTTCGGCCGAGATTGGAGCCAAGCCGAACCTTCGGTTTCGGTTTCGGCAAAAAAACATGTTTCGGTTACAAACTAATATCGACACTGGAAATTTCAAATGTCGTAAGGGACATTTTGTCGCAAGTACACGTTGAATTGCATAGAACTCAGACAAAAATTCTCTATCGATCTGTATAATTAACTTTTTGATATCGCTTCAAATAAAGAAGTTATAAAGTGAATTCATTTTGTTGTAACTTCATATTGCTTTAAATAAAATGTTGTATGGGTCAAATTTTTAATTTGAAGGGGTAACGTGTCTATTTTCAACGTAGTATATCCTTCTTATTCATAAATCCCTATGTGGTTAGTTACTATAGCAAAAGAAGGTGCCTATACGACATTCTATCTGATGAAATAATTACGAAACTTTGAATTCACAATGGCGTAAGGGACAAATATTTTAGGCTTTTGTGCGTTACAACACAATTTCGAAGATAGTATGGCTCTATTCTCTTAATAAACTGAGTCGTATGTACATATAAATCAAAATAATTTTGAAGATTGATGTCGTAACTCACCTTTTAATTTTATAAAATATACGTTACTACATTAAATACGGTACATGAATGAGAGTTACGCCTCAAAAAAGATGATATTAAAAATCTTGAAAGTTTTTTTGTGTACGTTATAACATTTTGTTTAGTTTCTTATAGCACTTGCAACAGTGCCGGCGCGACTTGACCCAGGGCGTCAGGGGTGAGGGCAGAGCAGTATTTTTACTACCACATAGATACGGCATCAACCAGCGACTCACGCATATTTCCACTTCCACCCCTGGAGCATATACATCGCTCTAACGATTCCTCTCTGGACGGCCAACGGCCAATCAAGGTAAGCCGAGTCCTACAGTTCTTCTTGGATTCTACTCCGACCGACGAAAACATGCCTGAGACGATGTCGCTTTTGCCGAACAGCTCGCCACAAGCTGCCCCAATCTTATTATTATCTCCCTGGGAATCATGGGCTTATTTATAATTAGCTGTCTTTTGCCAATTCGAGAAATTTACTCTGTAAAGTACACGTGAACCGTGAACCAGTCTCAGCAGGCTATTGAAAAGTGTAATGAGCTATGATCATTGCATGGGTCAGAGATAGGGCTACAGTAGTAAGGTCCGGACATCTGCCATATTATCATCTTTATTATTGTTGTTTTGGTCTAATATCCGCCGCACCGAGCAGTTATGATATTTTGTCGCAGCCCTTTTTATAAGTAATTACTGATTCTTGTCGAGGCCAGAACATTCCAGATTCTGAAGGCTGCAATTTTGTGTACATCATAAGGTCTGCCTAGGTGAATACTTCTTTTATGCATTTGTCGTCTGCAGAAACAGAGGAGGAGGAGGTCCATAGTAGATTAATTGATAGTTTAAATCAATATGTTGCAACGTTGCACAGTAGTTTGCTCTAATTTTTGGCAGAAGCTACATATTGCATCTTGTTTCTTACCCGATTGTAATACATAATGTTAATAGTTAGGATTCTCGATTCTTCACAGGCTTTGTTACTATTGAGCTCAAGTAGCTGTTTAATGTTTTCTGTTATTGAACCCTTGGATAAGAGCTTACGAGTGAGAGTTACTTTGATGGACTTCAACTGTGCGATTGCTCTTATCTTATCTTATCATATCTAGTTTGTTCAGCAGAGAATATGGCTCCGGTGTGGTGATTCCATAGAAAGGCTCTGGGTTGACAATGCGTGTGTTGCCGTTCTTTCCGGTAAACTCATCTGCTGTTTCGTTTCCAACAATATTGGAATATCCGAATACCCATCTAAGTGTAACTTCATTAAAGTCAAGGGCGTTTAATTTATTCTTGCAGCACTGGACTAGAGTTGTCCTTGAGGGATTATAGTGAGAGCAATGCAGCTTGACTGTTTGAGTTGATGTAGATAATAGATAATATTGGTTTTTAGGTTTCTGGCCAAATTGATTTCCACACATAATGTAATATTTATGCGCGGAAATCATCATAATATTGACTTCTGTCTAGAAAATGAAGGCCATTTTGCCCATGCTGACGCAAACTCTGACCTTAGGCCTCTCACCTACTTGTACCTGTGGTGCTATTTTCGACAATCATTCTGGTCGTTGGTCCATTTATTTTGTATCTTGTGGGTATTTCGACTGTCTGGTGAAGCCACATTCGATGTGCTTGTTTTATTCCCGAAAGCCCAGGCTTTCAAGTTGGTTTTTGCAGGCTGTTCAAACACTGAGAACACCCTGTCGTTGTGTGAAACTCAAACTCGGTTATATTGAGGGTTGGAG
The DNA here is from genome assembly GCA_025490895.1 of Thaumatotibia leucotreta. Taxonomy (NCBI): domain Eukaryota; kingdom Metazoa; phylum Arthropoda; class Insecta; order Lepidoptera; family Tortricidae; genus Thaumatotibia; species Thaumatotibia leucotreta. Next base: position 23,980 of record JALPQI010013063.1, read on the forward strand.
TAGCTATTCTGTTAGAGAGCACTCTTCGGACCCATATAGTCGTGGTTTCATCCCTTTGATTTAATTTTATTAAGCATGGTTTCTGTGAGTTTATTATCGAAAGCACTTTCGACATCAAGGAATACACACCGACCTGTTTGCTTATTCTCTAGACTTTACCGCCGCTTTGGTAACCTGTATCTTGCTTATTTTTATTTCTTTCTGTTATTTTCTTACTGGTGCAGGAAAGAATTACTTACTAACTTACTTACTTTTATGGACCTTGTGACCAGGTCAAGTGGGGTAGTTTTTGGTAAACATGTTGATTTAGACTTAGCGATCTTGCCACCAAGTAGTGAAAGAAATAGAGATGTTAGACTAATAGGTTTGAAGGACTTAGAACGAGTATTATCTATACTCGTTTTTCCTGCTTTTTGGTATAAAGCGAATCTTGACACTTGTCCATTTTCTCAGTATAAACCCTAATGCAATGCTTGCCCGAAATATTTTGCCAAGTGCGGAAGGAGGACGCCTTGATTTCGTTTTGATAATGTAGGAAACACTTCATAATTTCCAGTCGATTTGAATGGCTTGCACTAACTCAGCGCTCCTTAACCATTTTTTGGGCTACAAATGTAGATTTTCAGTCAGTGGTTCGTTCCCTAAGGATTCGATAGTTCCTTTGACCGCACGTCTGAATAGCACAAGTATCATCAAAAAGGGTCATAGATCTTCGCGGAGGCAGTTAGATTAATATCCAGAATTTCTTTCTTAATATATGTTTTTGTTTCGGGCTCAGGTTGCCCTCAAAGCAGTTTTTAGATATATGTTTTCTTCTTTTCACAACACTAAGCTGACTAAAATATATACATACCTAACATGTTTGGTTTTATTTCCTATAAATTGTAACGGGTTATCTAAAATATAATAAATTACACGTGAAATTGATCTCCGTCTATGAAAATAATACAATTGTAAGTACACAATTTTATGTTTTGTTGCATTTTTACGCTACTTACTTCAATTAATCTGGAAACTAGAATGACTTTACAACAGAAAATAGTTGTAATGTAGCATTTTATTTGACAGTTACGACAAAGAGGTAGTGTTTTCGTTTTTGTCGTAACAGATTTCCATAAAAATACTAGAAATATTTTGGGGCGTAAGGGACATGTGTCTAGTAAATTTCTTGCGTAAGGGACACTATCTCCGAAACTATTGAGTTTAAAAATATATACCTAATTGTCTAATGAAGATAAAGCTTTTTCGTAGTTATGTATATTATTATAAGAACCATCTAATTCGGATGAATATGTAACAAGTTACGATTTTTTTAAATTTTGGTTTTTGTTTTTTGGCTCTCCTGAAAAGTGGACCTTTGTCCCTTACGACATTTGAAATTTCCAGTGTCGATACGAAACTCCCGTGAGGTTCAGATATAGATTAACATACATTAAGACGGGTCATTCACGTATTATGCGATTTGGTCAACGCCGCTTAGCCGTCACAAAAAATGTCTCATGAAAAGTAAACCTTTCGTGCATTATTCGATGTAAAATACATGAATGACTCGTTTTAATTTATGCTAATGCTAATTAAATATTATTATAGGTATTATCGTCAGTTGACAACGAAAACTCACTAACTACGAGAAAATAATTATTGGATAAATAAGGTTCATCATGGTTCTAGTAGTAGTTAGTGAGTTTTGGTTATCACCTGACATTATATTATGTTAAATGTTTTAAACGATACTGTTTGTGCCCAGTCTACAAGTTTCTAATATTATCGTCCCAACTGTTGTTGCCAACTATACCTCTCTCTTTCGCGCACAGCGCACGGCATCGCCGCACACGTATCGTAGGCACATGCGCGGGAAGGCGGGATTTAAAAAATATTCGTTTTAAGATTATAGCTGTTAATGTCGATTGCTCGTAAAGCACTTAATATATTTCAAATATTTTATTTTTATTTTGCGTGTTAATAAACATATTATCTAAGAAATAGATCATCGTGGCTGTACATTTTCATTGAAACGTCTTATAAGCAAAATAAAATAATAACAGTGAAAAAAAAATAGATGCAACTGTGTCACCGCGGAGAAAAGTTACTAAGACGTTTATATCTTTATTTTGGTCCAATGACCAAATTTTCGAATTGCGCAAGATTTTGTAAGTTATATTTTTTATCAAATAAGGAAAAAAAAAATAAGGTATAGTTTTTTTTGTATAAGCTTTACGAAAAAACTGGGGATTTTTTTTCCTTAATTATAAATCATCTGAAACAATACAATGAATGCATAATCTCGAGGGTAGAAATTATTGAACGTGCTGTTCCAATTATTGACCTTCAAGTCCTCGACTGGATGAGAAGCTCTCGCGCGGCACTGGGGATTATTGCATGGTGTGAATCTGTATACCCTAAATATTCATTAGAAAAAGCTTCCGAAGTTGTAGGATTTAATGTGACCAAAAACTTTTCTTCCCCCGACTAACTAACAAACGAATCTAAGCATGTTTCAAATTTTTTCTACTGTGAATAGAAAATTATCAAAGTGACAACGAAACTCAACGAACTCATCTCATTATAAAATGTAACGGCAAAATCACTTGAGTTTATTTTTCATTATGCTGTTTTTGTATTTGTTTGTGGCCAGTAAAACATACATATCTAGGGTAAGTTAGGTCAACTTAGGTCTGGTTTATAGGATCCAGAAGTATCCTGTAAGCTAACTTCGAAAATCGCAAATTTCAGCCATCTTTAAGTCACTCAAATGATGCCTTCGTTGGAGTGACAGAAACAAATCCACGAAATCTGAGGATTGCGAAGTTCGCGGTAGGCCTTCTAGTTCTGCGTTCCGAAGAACCTTACCTGATCTGCCGGTTATACGCGGCGTGGTCCGCCATATCGGTGTGCGCTGCGAGCAGGGCCGCGTAAAGCTCGTGCGAGGCGGGCGGCGGCGGGGACAGGCACTGCGGGCGCGCGCCCTGGTAGAACGACACGCGGACCTTGGCGCGCTCGGACCTGAAATATATTACATCTCATATTACTCCAGAACTTATTCTCTTTCGTAACAGTGGTAATTTGCACGCGGTAACATGCTTTTTCAGACATTGCGATTGCGATTTGAGTTCTGATGAAGGCAAAGCAAAGGCGACAAATCATTCGCATAGATGTTACAGCCCTAGCTTAAGACATCATTAATCGTAAAGATAGCATACAATATTTAACTCTTATGTAACCAAACACTTTTGTACGTATGGTGGGCTTGGCTGTATCTAGGGGGTTTCTTTAGATTGAACCGCTAATCGTTGCTATACATAATCTATAACGTTATACGTATATATACACGGTGGGCCCGAGGAACCCGACCAACTTTAACTACCGATTCTAAAGCCTATTTGGAGCATATAATGTGCATGACCTGCAGTCCAATTACGCATAATTTACGAGATATTCATTATTTTAATCAAAACTGAAATTCTAAAATCTCCAGTCTAACGCACCCTAAGTACATCACGTGCATAGTTCGTTTAAAAAATATAGCGACTCGACAAGCACTATTTTCAGTATTTCTGGCCAGTTAGTACCTATCGAAGAGTTTGTCATCCAAATAAAAAAGGTTTCTTTCGTCACTATTAATATTTATTTTAATTGTAATGAACATGGGGGGTTTACTAATGTTTGGCAAATTATTTTTCCCAAAGTATCACATCGCAAACTATTTTTCCCAAATTTTCATTTGGCAAAAGTTCAATTGTCAAAACTACTTATCGCAATTTTACAGTTAGCAAGCCTTTTTGTTGGCAAGCGATTGTTTAGCAAAGAATTACTTGGTCGTTTTTATTTTCCCAAAATATTTTTTGGCAAATGCATCGTTTGGCGTAACATACTAATCCCAAAATATTGTATGGCATACGATTTATACCGCATATACAATATTACATCGCAACCAATTTTTCGCATAAAGTCATTTCGCCGAAAGATCATATTCCAATTGAATCTTATGAAATCGTTTTATTTCCCAACGAAATGGTTGGAAATTCTATCTTTGGGGTTGGTTTTTAATTGGAACTTTTTATAATGCATATTTTCATGTAGTTGATGGTTTAGCTGGCATTTAGTTAACTAAATAATTACCAATGTTTTTGGGTATAGTTTGAGGCGAATTTTATATAGGTATGTTTATGTTTTTTTTAATAAAAGCTCACACGGGGTTTTATATTATGTTGATAAACAATTAAAAGTCGGGTTCTAAACAGTAATTTAGATGAAACTGATGAGGGAACGCAATGCCGAGGGAACAACAAAACAGTCGGTTCTGGCACTCGCCGGCCGCTGCCGCGGCACGCTCGCTTCGCTCGCTCGGCTCGTGCGCTGTATGGTCGCAGTTTCACCTAACACTCCTCCTCGCTTCGCTCGTCGTCGTACCTAACGGTGGCTCTGGTATAGTTTTTTTATAAAAATGAAAATAAAAATATAGTTTTTTTATCCGTGGCTATGTGTGCCTTCTTAGTACCTACCAATAAAAAATATGAATAGTGATCATTATGATGGATTTTATTTTCTCACTTCATTAATTATGATACCAATTATTCATGAAATACATTTTTTGCTCCAGGCAAGTTCAAGCCAAGGGTTGTGCAAAAAAGTACGAAATTTCTGTATATATGTAGACCTACGAACTTTTAAATAATAGATATTATCATTTACCAGGCTTTTGCTATAAGTAGAGCTTGCGAAGTATCAAATTTGGGATTTTTTTTTTGGATTTTAACTTATGACAAAATAAAACATTTGCTTAATAAGCATTTGCTTAATAAAATCTTGACAAAGTGAAACTTTGCAAAATAATAATTTGACCAAATGAATTAAATGAGAAATGTAACTTTGCTAAAGATTTGTTTGGGAAATGAGACTATTGCGATAAGTTATTTGGGAAGTCATATTTGGGAAACATTATTTGCCAAATGGCAGTACACCAACATGGGGAGCTTGAAGTTTGAGTGTAGTTACCTTTTCTCATTCCTAGGCGTACTTTAACATTATACCTTTATCTTTCATTTATCAGAAATAATTAATACTCTTCACTTATCAATAGAATACACTTTAGTTTATCGTGCTCAATCACAAGAGTGCAAACTATTTACGCTAATACTCGTAACTGGCCCATACCTAGTTTGAAATTAATGTGACTGATATGTCAACGTCAAAAAGATTGCTGATTGTCACGCAGAATCACATTGCAAATAACGTATTACTTCTGTTTAAATAAATAATCGCTATGCCACTGCGTTATTCTTCGCGCGAATAGCAGATATCCATTTTATTTACGGATTTTGTGACGGCAACTCCCATGAAGCAGTTGTTGAGTTTAGGACCAGGTATCCAACTCGTCGTGTGCCGCACCATGTACGGATGTACATAGACGATTTTCTCAACTAGGTCTTGGAAAAATTCGTAATGAAAGAGTGATCAATCTGGATTTACATACGGAGAACCGGATAATGAACATGATCACGGAAGATCCGACGTTGTCATCGAGAGCCGTTGCTCGGATTGTAGGAGTTAATTACAGGGTCGTATTAAAATTATGGAAAAGGTACGGTCTTCACCCTTTTCACTATCGAAAAGTACAAGGGTTGTTAAACAACGATGGGCTTGCTAGAATCGCATATTGTCAAAGAATGAATCAGAAACTCGTAGAAGATCCCGGATTTCTCAACAAGAAATTGTGGTCTGACGAATCTTTATTCACAAGAGTATTCGATTCTCACAACCTACACATGTGGTTTCCAGAAAATCCTCATGCAAAGCGAGAAAATGCCTTCCAACATAAATAGGGTTCACATTTTGAAAATTTGATTAATTAATAAAAATTCGTTGTTTGCATTGGGTTTCTTTTCTTTCGCTAGTATAACTAACTAATTTCAAATAAAAAATATCATAAAACAATGTGAAAGTACTAAATATGGTTTCACTAGCATAATCGTTTTTACTTTGGTTACGAATTTACGATATTGAAATTTATTTAGATATAATTAATTATTTTTATCTCTGGCCGTGGCCGTGTGGTGACGGCAGTAAGAATACATTTGTCACCACCCCAACTCCTCCTGCGGGTGTCGTAAAAGTCGACTAAGGGATTGAAGTGTCACTGACCATTACTTGATAGAAAAAATGATGATGGGCAGCAGCGTCATCATAGTGGACACATTACTGCGATCGCCAATCCGTTTGCCAGGCGTGGCGATTATGGGCATTTACGTCCTAATGCGTCTATACGCGATTAATGCGTAATAGGAGAGGACTTCGTCCAGCATTGGACTATCATAGGCTGATGATGATGATTTTTACCTTTTATGTACCTACATTATTGGCATTATGAACTCAATAAATTGAGATGTTTATTGTCATGACATGACACATACCGTCACGCCGCGCCGCTCGCCGTACCTACATCGTTTTATGTCGGAATGATTCGTAAAGTGTCGGTTTTCGCCAAAGGAGAAGAATATCTTTCTCTCATTCACTCAACTAAAGATTTGTTTACAAGGAAGTGCTAAATTTAATTGATTTACTTTATTCTAAAAAACAAAATTGTTAGGATACTTAATTCGACCTATGTTGATATAACATTAATTACTCGTAATATCTTCAGGAATACCCTGTTTGAATCTGTCGGGTTCCTCGGGCCCACCGTGTATAATGCGAAAACAACTGCCTGTATGTCTGTTTATTTACGCTTTCATAATCCATCCTAAATTACTGCAATTATTTTCAAGAAATTTGGTTCAACATAGTGTAAGGCCAGCCGTACACCTGTAAGTTCTTACGTAAGTTATAGGGTATGATTGTTATCATCAAAGTGTGGCCGTTCGTGACTCTCTAGAGACCTACGTAAGTTCTAAAATTGTTTCAATTAATCTCACTCTGTCTTATTTTATTACAATCTGGGTATGTTATGTTATATCACTAATTTTGTTGAATTTTAGAATAACAACCAGGAGAAAAATTTATCTCGGAAAGTAGGAATAATTCGATACAGTAAAATTAAACTAGTTTGCCAGTAGAAACCACAAAGTAAAATGGTACAAA